>APFE030403679.1:0-10148 GCA_000404065.3 Pinus taeda
TTTAATTTCAATTTGATATATTTTAACTTTTCCTATAAGATGTACATTGTAGAGCCCCTAATTGGGATTTGTTCACCCCAACATATTTTAATATTCTCCATAAAGGCTAGGTGATCGAACCAAAAGGCCTCGAATCTAAAAGGTCTATTTTTTGGAGTACCTAACATTATGATCATAAAACCACCAGCCAATGATCTGGTCCTCCATAGTGAAGGATATTTTCTTTCACATCTATCCCTTGCATCAACAGATCCTCATAAATTAAAACAAATTCAGGCCTAGACACAACTTTATGATTCCCCCCGTGCTTATTACTCCATGTAAAGCAACCATGTAGGTTCCATGTTAATAAGATTGAAGTCCTCAATGAATTCCTTAAAGGATTTAGCATCTCTATTTATACGTCATTGGCCCCTTTTTTTCTAATATTGAAGTCCCAACCCCAACACCCGAGGGAGGTGGCCTTACCTAGTTCTTATCTCTCTTAAATATTGAAGAAGCTTGATTTCTCCTATGTTCTTTGAGGACCATACACATTCGTAAAAACTAGTGATCTTGGAGTCACTATAACTTAGATTTCCAACAATAAAGAGGACCTCATAGCTTTTGCATCAAGTAAAATCAAGTTTTGGGGGTTCCAACCAATCGTTAGTCCCCCTGCAGATCCATGTGCTATGACCTCCATTATCTCAAACCTCCTCCCCAATTTATTACTTAATTGCTTAATTTTTTCTATTGAGCACTTTGTTTCTTGCAGAAAAATAAGATCTGCCTGTTCCATTTTAATATTCCTTTCAAGCAATCTTTATTTCCTAAGGTTATTGATGCATCTTACATTACATGTTAAAACTTTCATGATTTAACTATGTTGAAGGTGTTGCGAGATTAATGCTCTCATCTTATCTGAATTAATTAGCATGGCTCCTAAATGCTAGAGGGAAACATTATTAGACTTCCTTCCTCTTTTTCGATAGTTGTATCATGGCACCAAAACCATCAAAGATCTCAATGCCTTCACTCCCATATCAACTATCAAAGAATGTGATCTTTTCTTACCTCTTATATTCTTTTCTTCTCTCATCAGGTATAGGTATTGGATCCAATCCATTTGCTCAGCTGGGATGGCCTCCGGTACCTGTTTTCTCACTTGTGCCATCATATTTTAGACGTTGATTCCTTCCCTTTCCACTATTTCCTGAAACTATTGGTCCTTTGTTCCTACCTCTTTTGGAGTCATCTTTGTATCTCCCTCAAAATCCTTTGATAGATCTACAATATTCCCCTACTGCCCAATATCTTCTATCGATTGTAGTAGTTCTTACTCTTTCCCTTCTTCTTTATCTTCATTTTTATATTCTTCCACCCCATTAGTCTCTGGGTTCTCTTCTGATAATATTTCAAATCTATTTCTTTATGCTTTTCTCCCTCCTGTGTTCCTGTGTTGTTGTCTTCAATTTTCTCTTCCCATTAGGTCAAGTCTTACAAACCCACCTGTATCCTTTAATTTTGATTCTTTTCCTTACTCTTCCACTTTGTCCAGAGGGAATTCTCATATCAGGTGGCCATGTTCATGGCATATTCTGCATCTGAACAAAATATTCTCATAGTCCACATATTGTAACCATATTTCATCCCTGTACTCTAGTTTGACTACTACAGGTAGGGCTTCAGAGACATCCATTTCTGCACAGCTTTTTGCTTACGATGTATATTTTCCTTGTAGCGTTGCCTTCAATATTTTAATAAAATTCCCCAATGTATAGATCCTATCAATTTTAGGGTTGAGGGTAGCCAATAATCCAGAGGTAGGGAGTACATCCTAAAATTCTCCATTCATGGTCATATGTATAAGCCAATTGATGTAAAGAAGTAGGGACCATCATCAAATATTCGGTCTCTATCCTCCATATTGGAAAATACCACTGTAAAAAATCCTTTGCACCCTAGATATAGTTATATATAACCTTTTTGTTTCCAGTGATGTTTAATCCACTCACACAAGGATTTTTCTATGGGCCAAAGCCCCACAAACTTGCATATGACAACATATTATTTAATGTGATCCATAAAGCCTTGAGTCTCGGGATCAATGATTATTTCCATTGGGATTATTGTTGTTTTTGGCTTACACGATACCGAAGGTCCTTTTGACTTTTTTTTTTGCTACTAGTTTGCTTGATTCCCTGGCGTACCTCTATCATCATCTCTTTTCTCACTGATCCCACCTACTCCAATCGTTCCGTGGGCATTCCTTAACACCCCTTATGTTGGAACCGTAAATCCTTCCTTGAATCCCTTCCCCTTATCTGTTACCATAGTTTTATAGGAGGGATCTGCATCATATGTTGAAAACCATCTTCGTCAAACCATAGGCATATATATGGAGAAACCCTTGCTGCTCAAAAGGCGAGCAAGCTCCTCTCAAGTTCAACTTTCCCTCGCATGTGTGTGTGTGTGTGTTTATTTGAAAATTTTTATAGTATGTTGAACTTAATTTTAAATTTTATTATCAAAATTCTCATTATTGATTTTTTTTCAAACTTCAAGAACCTCAAACTCAAACTAGGTGACGTAGCTTCTATTAGTGTCAGTCTTTGCAGCCTTCCTCCAGTGATCAAATATGCTCTTACAAAGTGATTTTGAGGTGTCAAGGTCAAATTTTGTCATTTCAGTGAGTCTTCAAGCAAAATTTGGTCACTAGGCATTAGGTCTAGAGTTTGCTTTAACTCCTTCTAAAGTTGTCCAAATGGCGGTCTATGTTATCATTTAGCTGAGTCTATCATCATTCATAGGTTTTTCATTATCATGTCAGTGTCTAATGAGTCATTTTACATCTTGTTCATGCTTCAGTTGTGCCTTGACAAGTTCATTTCCCTCTCCTAGGGTTTTGAAATCCAATTTCTCTTGGACAGTTAAATCATCGGAAAAACTTGTTTCCTGATGTTCATACACCTTCCCATATCCTTCATTTACCTTATAAAATACTTCCCATCCCTTAGATCCGCCAAATTCCTCATTTTTGCACAAACCCTAGTTTCTAGCTACAACCTAGCAATTTTCTAGGTTGGGCCTGTGTTTTGCCATTTTGGACCTCTTCCCCTCACTCAATCTCTGAGACTCCACTTTTCCCTGCTTCCTAACATCCCTCCCCACTCCCAAAAATTTCCCCAAGAATTTAGAAGCCCCCTATCCCCTTCATTTCGCTTCATTTCGACCAAATTCCTCGTTTCACACATCAGGGCAAGTTTCACTAAAATGATGTTTCTGAGCAATAAAAGATTATTTTTTCAAAACGGAGAGAGGTGTTTGTCCAAAACATGCCAAAGAAGAAAAAAATCCTTCATTTTTTTCACAGGTGTCATGGTTTGAGAGAAATATCAAGAATATCGTTGCCTCAGGAGAATCAAAGACACCTCTGAAGTGACCTTGGGAAAATCAAGTTTTCTCCTAGCTTGGTTGGCCAAATGATTTTATTGATGGGTAAAATGATAACTATACAAAGAGATCTTTCCAATGATCTATCATGCACTCAATTTTGGGTTGAGGAAGGCATTCAAAATATGACTGCAACAGCACTCTTCTTTCGGGCAGCCTCATTTGGCACTTTTTGACCAGTCTTGGAAGATTCGATTTTTGGGGGGTCAAAACAACTCCAAATGCAGAAATTCCACTTGGGATGGAAAGTAGACAGACCAATATTTCCAATTAGCCATCTTTCACCTGATTTGGACCAGTGTAACCCACTCAAAAGTTGCAGCAAAGGGGCGCGACCGTGTGCGCCAGCTTTGCCAGAATTGCAGAAAGTGACCTTGGGAGAAATAGTTTTTGAGGGGGCAAAACAACTCCACATGCAGAAATTCCACTTGGGATGGAAAGTAGACAGACCAAGCTTTCCAATGAGCCATCTTGCACCTTCTTTGGACCAGTGGAACCTACTCAAAAGTTGCATCAAATGTGCGCGACCTAAACTATAGCTTTGCCAGAATTGACCTGTTTTTGTCAAAAAAACATTGTTTTGACTATGGTTGACCATTTTTACTTGTAGATGATGGATAAATGTAATATTTTCATGGCACTTTGATATATTTTATCTCTCTTTACCCTTCTATAAGATTCCTTGATGTAAAAAGTGAATAATTAATGCATGAATCAGTTAGCTAAGTAATAGAGGCAAGTGGTTGGACTGCCTATTATCTAGTGCTTAGTTTGGAATTAGTTCAAACTGCTCCTAGAAGGATGAGCTCGACCCCTAGAGGAAAGGGAAGAGGTTATCTTGCCTATATTATATATTTTCTTAGTCATTTTGAGAGGTTGGAAGGTTGGACTCTTGTGGGAGAAAGCTTCATTGTATATTGTACATCTATCTTTGCAATTTCAAGAAGAAGAAGGCCAGGGTTTTGCAGACATCCTTGTGGATTCTTGTGGATTGTACTGTTGATGGTGTGTTCTCTAAATGTTATTGTAAGTTTGTTTATGTATTCTACATCTCTCGTTTGCTTCTATTTGGACAGATGAAGTGGTAAAGTTTGAATACATGCTTTGACATGCTCAGCTTTTTAGTTTGTTCAAAATTTATGTTTTCTGCTGTCTAGAGAGGATTCTAATGGTTGTTTTCCCTCTTTAGCTCCTTCTCTATCATCCCTGATCATCCATCTCAGATTAAGGCATTAGCGCTCACTCCTACCTTGCCCCAAAGATCCCCCTGCAAAAACTGTGCTCAATCCCAGCACCCTGAATTGCACTCCCTCCAATTGCCACCAAAAAAACCAAAAATCTTTAAATCAACCCCCTTTATCAATTTACTAGCCTAAAATCTTTATTCCTAATTGTGTCACCTCATCATATTGAAAGATCTACCGAATCTGACCCGAGAGAGCCTTCTCATACCTCGTAGGGCTAGCTACGAGGTGAAATGGTTTGATGTAGCCTTGAGAGTTTGTCTATCTCAGCCTAGGTGAATTCCAAGCGCTAACAGCTTCTATTCTTAGAATTAGAAACAATACAACCAATCTCGGCCTTCTCAAGAAGTGATTATTTCTCTCATTAAGACCATGTTTACAACAATGTGCTTCTTTTCTAGGAAAAAATGCATATGTTTGATAGTTCATAAGGGAAACTGAAATACACTTCTACTAGCCCCTAGGGTTAGTTCAAATGATTGTTCAACAAAAACAACAATATAACTACTCAAGCTTACATTGAAACATTACATTCACTTTTCATCAAAACTAACTAAAAACCTTAAAACTAAAATATTGAGCCTCCATGACTATAAGGATATACGAACCAACACATGGTCTGTAAACTTCCATAGGTATTCCATTAGATGGTTTATCATAATAGATTTAATAAAATTATACTTAAAAACTTGAAATATATACTATGAGGGTTTAATTCTCTTTATATTTTTTTTATGTGTAGATTAATATTTATTGTGTATCCATGAAAATTATAATTATGCAAGAAAGAGGGAACAGTGAAATAAAAATTTAAAAACCAAAATTGGCACAAAATATAATTTGGGAAACCCTTTTGGGAGAAATCCTAGCTGGAAGGTGAGGCTTATTTGCTTTCTTCATCTGAATAGAAAATGATTATGAGTACAAATTAGTAAGTCTTATTGCCCATGGGCTACTACAACGTACAAATCCTCTGTATGTTATCTATATATCCCTCTTGGCTAATTTTCTCCTTTCTATAATTATATGCACTTGGAAAGAATGGGACCCTTTTTTCCCCTAGTGGTCTGGTTATAAAACGTCCTAATAGCTTACTAGTCATTAGGTTTGACTCCTTCAACCCTTAACTAGAGTTATGAAATTACATCTTCTGCAATACTATTCATTATAATCAGGTGGATAGCACCTTTTCCACTAATAATGAAGGTAGACGTGGCATCATCTTGAATTATGGTGGTTAATTTTGATATGTCAACTTCTGGGAGGCATAAATTCCTCATATGAGATTTGATTGAGGCAATTCTTACGTTGTTGGAAAGGTATCAATGTGAAGACAATGGAAACTAGGTCCATAGTTAGGTCAAGACCACAAAAGTGTTCATATAAGGCCTTAAAGCGACTCCTAAATTTTTTGACCCAAAACTTTCCAAACTCAAACTGCTGGTAAACATGGTCTCGCACATTGATTCCTCTACTTTTTCCACTCTAAAAGAATCAATATGGATGAAAAATAATATAATGATCCAATTTGTATCAACAACATAATCAACTAATAAAAATATAAAAGAGAGTTATATCTTCCATTGCAAGGAGGATTGAATCCCTATATTCTTGCATAGTTAGTATCCCTTTCCCTTGTTAATATAGGTGTATCGAGAGCATGGTTACATTTAAGAAAAATGGCTCATGATGAATATGATAACTAATGATGAGATAGAGGGAGTAATATATGCACATATGCAATGTAAATTGATTTATGAACCATGTACAAGAGAGGATTTACTAGAGAATTGATGGATAAAATGGTTGGAAACCCATGTACTTCAATGGAGGGTAATATTTTTATATGGACTCCCTTAATATTTATGTTTGTAGGTAGAATATAAATAATATCTAGGACAAATAAACAACCATAATAAATATGTAAATGAAATCAAGCATCTACAAAGGAACAAAGATGAATAAGGGGCAATTCATTAAAGAATGCATGAAGGATTGATTCCTAAGTTTGTAATGTTTAATAAATAAATGATGTGATGAGATGTAGACTAATTTTACTATGAAGGATAAATTAAAGGGAATAAGTAAAATAGGGATAATGATTTATCGAGTGATTCATGGAAGGAGTTTAGGGGATATAGTGGAAATATAATAAACAATAGATATGGAGATGATTGTTGAGATAGTAGAAATTATTGTGATAGTTATGTAATGGTAATTTATAGTTATAAGGAACCATTTGTATAATAATTGTAACACACAAAGATTGATTAATTGTTAAAATCCTCTAAAGGATTAGGAGTAATATTCTTAGTATTCCTTTATTTTGCTTGAGTTTGCAATTTGATTTCCTTCAATTTTTTTTGGCTTTCTTTCCCTGGTAAGGCAACTCTTACTTTTTTCAAGTGATATTAGAGCATGGATAATGGGTTGTGGGAACATTCTAATAATTTATTAGTGAAGAAAACATGGACTACTCCATTTTCTTATACCATTGGTTTTTGAAGTTGCTCATAAAGGTTGTACATAATTCATGTGCACAGGAGAAAGGCAAATTAAATGGTGATCAAAGGAGATCATATTAAAATACTTATGGGTGGAAGTAGAACTCCTGTTATGTGAGAGGAAATATTTTAAAAGGAAATAACATGGAAGAATCAACCACCACTGTAGTGATGTCAATGTCACTCTAGCTACATGGAGAAGACCCAACACTATTGTGGATTGCTTCCATGGTTAAGAACAAGGAAGCACTCATATGTGGAGGTCCTACACTATACTACATGGATCCTTAAGGTTGCAAGGGAGGAGTATGACCCATCATTCATAGTGCATATGGTCAATGACCAATTTGGTCATAAGCTTTTCACAAATTTGAATTGATGGAGCTATAGTGGTTCAAAGTGTGGGGTGAAAGGATTTTTTTATTATTTTGGTTCAAATACATTCCATGGTGAGTATTTTGTTGTTAATTAATGAAGGACAAAGGCATATATATTTTTTCCGTGGAAATTAATATTTTTTTTTATATCGAGGCACTCTCCAACATAGTATAGAAGAGATGTTGCAATGTATTTTCCTGTAAACATTTTGGTTTGGTCAAACTACATAAAAATAAAAATAAATAAGAAAAAACTAGATTAAAAAAATTAAATTAATGATTTCTCTCCACTATGGAATAGATGTTGTCATGTCATGTAAACAAAGTTTTTCGAAATATAGGTTTGGACAACTTATGTTTTTCGCATCATATTTTTAACCCATGGCTTTTCCCGTGATATTTTTCTTTAATGTAAACCATTTAAAGCATTAAATTCCAATGAATTCTCCTTTTTTGCAAGGAGAATGATTTCAATGGGGATTTGGGTGCTATTTACCTCTACTCTATCCCTTCCCTAAATGAGTTTTGTAAAATTTATAACATGTTAACTTGATATCAGGTACAAATTTAATTGGTGGGTTTTGATAAAACTCCAATCTCATGCCAGGTCACATTTTTAATTACATATACTCTTTAAGTTTTTCTATACTATCCCAAATAATGTGATTATTAAAGTTTCTACTATAATCTTGTGGCCTTTATTGTGAATTTTCTCTTGAGAATTGGAATGATCATTAGCCATAGGTTCTTAGAGATATATGGGATTTTTTTTCAAGGAGAACAATGTAATTTCATTCTTAGAGAATATTAACAAGGATTTGGAGTAGCCATGTTATTTGAAGGTCTTTTCCTACAAACATTTTAAGCTTCTAATAATTCTACTGGAAGGGTTCAATTGAAAGTAGTATTTGCATTACAAGGGTGGATTTGAAGCAATTGTCCCTAAGTGAAAAATGGACTTTGGATCTGTTAGCGTTTGAGATTTCACCTAGGCTAAGATAGACAAACCTCAAAGCTACATCAAACCATTTCACCTCGTAGCTAGCCCTACGAGGTATGAGAAGGCTCTCTCGGGTCACACTCGGTGGATTTTTCAATAGGATTGAGTTGACCAATTAGAAACATTTGTTTTAGGCTAGTAAACTGATAAGGAGGGTTGATTTAAAGTTTTTGGGGTTTTTGGTGGCAATTGGAGGGAGTGCAATTCAGGTTGCGGGGATTGAGCTCAGTTTTTGCAGGTGGTTCTTTGGGGCAAGGTAGGAGTTCATGCTGATGCCTTTAGCTGAGATGGGTGATCAAGGAGGAAATAAGAGAAGCTAAAGAGGGAAAACAATGAATTTGAATCCTCTCTAGACAGTGGAAAACATAAATATTAAACAAAATTGAAAGCTGAGCATGGCATGCATGAATTCAAACTTTATCACTTCTTTTGTTTAATTATCAGCAAGAGAATAAGAGATGGAACACATAAACACACTTACAATGACAAGTAGGAAACACAACATCAACATAATAATCCACAAGAATCCACAATGAAGTCTGCAAAACCCTGGCCTTCCTTTTCCTCAAATTGCAGAAATACAAGTAAAAATTACAATGAGCTTCTCCCTCTAGAGTCCAACTTTCCAACCTCTCAAAATGATTGAGAAAATACATAATATAGGCAAGCCAACCTCTTCCCTTGCCTCTAGGGGTCGAGCTCACTATCCTAGGAGCTGTTTCAAACACTTCTAAACTAAGCACTACAAACTAGGCAGTCAAAACAACTTGCCTCTAAAACTTAGGAAACCTATCCATGCATTAAATATTTACCATTTACATCAATGAAACTTCTAGAAGTGTTCAAGGAGAGTAAAAGTATCTAAGTGCCATGAAAATTACACAAAAATTCATCATTTACATGCCTCAAAAGTCAACCTAGGTGAAAACAGTGTTTTGCTGGCCGAACTGGTCAAAACAGGCAAATTTCCCTGAGTGGTCGCACCCCTCACTTTGACTGGTCGCGCGCATTGACAGCTCTGTTTGAGGGCCTTCCCGGTGTCCAAATCAGGTGAAAGATAGCTCATTGGAAAGTTATGTGAGTCTACTTTCCAATCCCACTGGAATTTCTGAATTTGGAGTTGATTTGACCCCTCAAAAGTCATTTCTCCCAAGGCAGCTTTCTGGAACTCAAAAAAGGGGCAGAAAGTCAAAATTTGCATGTATTTTGAGCTTTTGGAAGCCCAAATCTTCATAAAATCTGAAACCCATCCATAGGCAAGTGTATTTTTGCATGAAAATTCCAAAAATGTAGAGTTTTCCCTGTTCTGAGCTGTCCCCATGACTGGTCGCGCATGGGGTGAGACCACTCAAATGGCCAAAACCTGTAAAATTCTCAAAAATGCCAAAAATGCCTCAAAACTCTCAAATTTCTTGGGTTTGCTGCTAGGAGGAGGCTAATGAGTATCATGGTGAGTGAGAGAGGCCTCAGCCAAGATATGGAGCGGGTTGGTCTTCTTCTTCCCTTTGGGAGCCTCGGTCAACCTCCTTTGAAGAATCTTTATCCTTGCCTTACAAACATGCATCCTTGCCCAATAATGATTCTTCAT
>APFE030403680.1:0-22650 GCA_000404065.3 Pinus taeda
TTCTTGACAATAGGTTGACCTATGTACATTACATAAATGCTCATAAAGAGCTCTTTAACATAATCTTGAATATTTGACTTTCCTAGACCTATGGAATGAGCAAGAAACACATTCATATAATTTTATAAAAATAATATTTCTTTTTCTTGACAAGTATAAAGATCAAAATTACATTGACAAATATCGAACCTAGTTACACTTTTCTTCAATATACTTACCTAATTATTAGGTTGATTGATTTGTTTAGGTCGGTTAGATTGAATGGTATTTTGATTTTGTAAAATAAGTTATACTAAAAAGTAGGTTAAATGAATTGGTTTATGTTATTATAGAATAAGTTGATTTAATTATTTATTATATTAATTAATTGTGAAGATATTAATTAAAAAGTAGGTTAAATGGATGGTTTATGTTATTATTGAATAAATTGATTTAATTATTTATTATATTAATTAGTTGTGAAGATAGTTTTAAATGGTAGACTATGTTATTGTTAATTGTTTTAATTAAGGGTTTCAAGTTAATTTAGTTTAACTATACACTTCAACACTAATGTAAATTTTATGGGTTTAAATGACATAATTGACTTTTAGAACACCTATTTGTGTTATGAAAAAACACCGTAGATGTGTTACTAACATTAGGGGAATTTGGAGGTCTAAAATCGGTCTTCTAAAGAAAATAATATTTATGACTTTTTAAAGAAAAACAAAAGAAACTATTTTTTTATTGTATTTTCAGATTATTTCTTTATAGGTTTACTCAAATGTCATGTGTGGACACCTATTGAATGCATAATTCAATTGCACATCCAACAAGTACCCACTTAGCATACTTCTGAGTAGACCTACATAGAAAAAAATGAAAATACATTAAAAAGGCCTAATATACAATTTAAAAAAAAAAATAGTTTCTTTTTTTCCCTCCAAAATATTTTCCCGTGGGGATGGAATCATCATCTTAAGATATCGGTTCTTCTAAAGTTAATTTTGTTAGTACATTTGTTATTTTGAATCCCACTTTTTACCTCAAAATTCCCTTAATGGTAACATGCTCATGTCATGTCTAAATAGGCTTAACTATTAAATAGTGTTGTTATTGATATCAAAGTCAAGGGACATCTGAAATTTTGATCTAAGGCAGGAGCATAATTAAAGGTGGGAGCACGAGGAAGATTGAAGAAACTTCAAATTTCGTAGAAACCTTAAAGATATTTAAGAAACCTCAAATTTCATTATAATGCCAAAGGCCCACAAAAACCAAAGTTTTCAAATGTCCACTTTCAATTAATAGAATGTGAAAATCACTAATAGTTGAGGGCTTGTCTACTAGATGTCAAACATATTAGCATTTTTACGAAGGAAAAAGTTAGCCAATAAACCAATATCTCGATATGGAGTGGCCACTAGTCATATCCCCTGATCATAAGGTTCTTAAGGTTTAGTACATAAGGGGTAAGGTCCCTTAATCTATTTCCATATTGACATTGTATAAAAAATCCCAATATTGAATAATTTCTAATATCCCACTATATATAAGCTCATGGCTACATCCCCTAGACACAAGGTGCTTACATTTAACACTCAAGGGCTTAGGCCCCTAGGCATATCAACATATCACCATTATAGAAAAAACCAAAGGTTTGAGGATGTTCTCAATTTAGTAATATAATTGCTCTTGGTTATGCTCTTGGTTATGGAAGAGCCAAATTCAAGCTCTAAGGGCTTAGAGCACTCGTTATATCAAGAAACAAAGGTTTTTGTGGTTCACACACATTGAAATCCTTTAACATCCTAATGCTCAAAAATTTTCAACTCATAATAAGGTTTTCGACAACTTATATAAATATTTTCCTCATCTACACTCTAAAGATCCATGTTTTGCAAGGATTTCTAGTGTAATTTTCCAGGTTTTTCCCAATATTTCAGTATAAAAGGCCAAATTTGAGGTTATGCCCTTTACAAACTAGTAATAACATTTGACATGGAATTTGGAAACAGGTGAAGTATTTTCACTAAGAGCCTACTACATTGGTCTTTCTAGTTCCTCTTATATCCTAATATTCATCAACTAGATAGAAATTTGGTTGACTCTTGATAGAAAATTCTTATGTCAAAAGGTCGTTGAAAAGTCAAGTTTTCTAAGAAATTTTAATGTAAGTGAATTTTGGGGATCTTGTTAAGTTCCTGATATAATAGCTCCCAAACTTTTTATATGGGCATGTGATAAGGTCCCAAGATGTATATATGCTAATTCTTTGAAAAGTTGGTTTTAAGGAAGCACCAGGAATTTAAAGAGCAGTAAGACCATGCATAATGCTTGGTTGTATTTCTAATCATTGATCTTTGAAAGGTTGGGATGAAGGAAGAACCAAATTAAATATATGTTATGCAGACAAAGTGTAGATTTAAAGCATAGTGCCAAATGTTAAGGTATTTCTTTATTTCAACATAGTTCTTTAAAAGGTGGTATTGCGTTATTTAAGCACAGTTATTTAAAAGGGTGAAGTAATCAAACATAAACGACATATGCAGTTTATAAAGGAAAAATTGAAGTATGCTATTGGAGAATTTTGTATTTGAAGGAAGTGGGTAGTTCAAAATAGTTGTTAATGAATGGTTGATCAATGAGAAGAATAAGGCGACTATAGAAATTTAGAAGAGAAGAGTGAACTAGAGAATAAAATATTAAAGATCAGAGAGAGGAATGATGTAATTTCAAAAATTGGGAAGAGAAGGGTGAACCAAAGAATAAAATAATTACATGTAAAAATTTAGAGGGGATTGGTGTCCTTTTCCTATGGAGTAGCAGAGAAGATTGGTGTCTCCTGTAGGTTGGTGCCTACAAATTTGAGCAATTGAGGAAATACATGTCTCCTATAGGTTGGTCATACAAATATTGTAATAGTAATTCAATGCCTACAAGGAAAATTCAATTAAAACATATTTACTGGTTTTCTCTCTGAATGGTTTCCATGTATATCATGTGATCAATGTTCTTCTTATGAGATTGATGTTTTATAGTTCTTGAATGTTTCAAAAAAGTAAAAACTTTATTATGCTAATTCAACACCCCCCCTCTCGAAATAATTGTGAATCCAACAATTGGTATCAGAGCGGGTTCCTTCAAAAGAAGTCTAACGACTAGAAGGTAGATATCAAAGGGGCAAGGGCTAGTCAAGATGGTTATTTCTCAAATAGAGCCTCTCTATTTGATGGAACAAATTATTCCTTCTCGAATATAATAATACGTACCTATATAATGTTTATTGGTGTTCGCATTGGCTATTTGTTGTGGATGGTTATAGAATTCCCACAACTCCTTCAACAAATAAACATGGTGAAAAGGCCTTTGAAAATAATGCAAAAGCAATGAATTCCATTTTATGTGGCCTTGTAGAATGAAGTTTGTTCAGGTGATTCAATGTGGATTTGCTAAATATATTTAAGACAAGCTTCAAGAAGCTTAGGAGATGAAAAAGTAAAAATGGAAAAGCTTCAAAATCATAGAATACTATTGGAGAGTTTGATGGTGAATGAAGAAGAAAATATTGCAAGCTTCCTTCTTCATGTATATGAGATTGCTAATACTATTAGAGGACTTGATGAAAATATTGAGGAATCAATCATTGTTTAAAAAATGTGAATATCTCTTCCCTTGAGGTTTGATCCAAAGTTATCAACTATTGAGGAAATGAAATATTTGGAAAATATGAAGATGGATTAACTACATGGAATCTTGACTATTTATGAAATGACAAAAATAAAAGAGAAATAATTATTAACTGAAATATCCTTCAAAACATCAAAGAAAACAAAAGGACAAGAGGACCATGACTATTCCAACTCTGAATCAGATGTAGAAGAAGTTTAATTTGTAAAAAATATGGAAAAAAAAAATGATTTAGCAAATACAAAAGTAAGTTACCATTAAAATGTTTTAATTGTGGTAGAATAGGTCAATTATGGCTACTAAATTCCCCTATACAAAATTTTAGGATAGTGATGATGAAAAAGGACATATAAATCAAATCAAATCTCATAAATATAAAAGGATAAGGTTTCTAAAGAAGAAAATATTTTACTCTATAGAAGATAACAACTCATCAAAAGAGAGTGATGGACATGCATTTGATAAGGACAAAGAAATATTACTATTCATGGTCATGTAGGCCCATAATGTTAATCAAGAAAATAAAGACATTATACAGAGGAATCAAATTCTAAGGAAGAATGTTGATGGGGAGGTATTTCTTGAGGTATAAGTTGTTCGTGCATTAGATGAAATCATTAAACTTAAGGAAAATATTATATATCAAAAGGAACTATTGCAACAATATGAAATAAAAAATAATGATTCTAATGAAGCAACAATCATGCTCCTAAATATAGAGCTATAAGAGGCTAGGAGAATAGAAAAAATATTGATATCTCAACAAAATGAAAAGGAAGGAAATTGTGAAAAGTTATAAGTATAGGTCATTTCCTTGAGAAAGGAACTAGAGAAAGAAATTTATTAGTTGAAATATAATTTAAATTTTGTAAAAGGGGTCAAAGCGTTAAATAACATTATTAGTTTCTAGAGGTCTCCTTTTGTCAAAACGAGTCTTGGATATAAAGAAAACCAAGAAAATTCCAAAGGAGAAATTAGAACAAATACATCAGGAAAGGAATGTAGAGAAGAACCTAAAAGATATTCTAATGTGCTCAAAAGTTCTATGAATAATGAAAGCATCATAAGAAAGGAAGTAAATGACCACAAAGACATGTCCCTATCATAAATACAAGAAGTTCCATAAGTGGAGTAAAGAATGAGTAAAGATCTAAGTTTTCTCACAAAGATAGTCAGGATGGGTTCAAAAGAGCTATTTCTACAGTAAGGACTTTCACAACTAGGTATCAAAATTTATTTAATGGATATTTCTTATCTTGTAATAACTTTGGACATAAGGTAATAGATTGTAGGAGAAATAGAAGCATAGGATTTCATAAGACCTCAATGAGTGGCAGAGGTTGTTCCCCCTGAATTCGTGTGTCTCCTCAATTATAATTCTATCCCTTTTTTAGGTTTCTCCCCCTAACTATATCTCGGATTCCTTTGTCTTCTTGAAAAAGGGAGAGAATTATGGTTGAGGAGACACATCAATTGAGGGGGAGCCACCCCTTGCTATTGATGTCAAAGGGTGAGAGATTTCAAACAAAATAATAATTGTAGACATGGGGAGTTTCAATAAAGAAGTTGCAGATAGAAGGCGTTTACAATGAGGGAGAGTTTCTCAACACTTTGTCAAATTCATTTAAGGGTTTCCATCAATGAAAAAGGGAGGGGATGATTGAACAATGTTTTCATTGATGTCAAATTCAAGTGAGTTACAAATTTGTGATCTAAGGTGGGAGTTTTCTTAAAGGAGGGAACACGATGAAGATTAAATAAAAGAAACCACTAAATTTTGAAGAAACCTTGAAATAATTGACGAAACCTAAAATTTTATTATAATGTGAAAGGACCAAAAAAACTAAATATTTATAGCCTCTGTTGCCAATTAATGGAAATATGAAAATCATTAACAATTGATGGCTTGTCTACCAGATGCTCAACATATCAAAAGTCTTACAAAGGAAAAGGTATACCAATGCATCGATATCCTAGTACATAATAGCTCTTGGTTAGCCCCATCAGCTTATCACCATATTAGCATTAAATCAAAAAGCACAGGATTGAAGAATTTTTTATATCCCATATATATAAGCTCCTAGCCATGTCCCATGGACATAAGTTTCTTGAGGTTTAACACCAGATGGCTTAGGCCCCTCATTGTATCAACATATCACCATTTTTAAGAAAAGGTGTGGCTCTTACACATTCTCTAACATCCTAGTATATAAGCTCCTCATCATAGCCCTTGGACAAGGTGTAGTAAAGTTTAGCACCCAAGGGCATATCGACATATCACTTTTATAGCAAAAAGTGAAGGCTTGAGGATTTTCCCAATATATTGATATAATTTCTCCTAATTATGCTCTTAGTCATGGAAAAGCCTAGTCCCAGCACTATGGACCTAGATTCCTCAACATATAGGCAATTAGATATTTTTGTGGCACACATATGTTAAAATCATCTGGTATCCTGATATCTTGGTGTTTTGAACTTGTCAACTAACATAAAAGTTGTTAATAATGACAAAAATATTTTCCATCATTCGTACCCTAAAGGTATGTGTTTTTCAAGGATTTATAATGTTGATTGTTTTTGGGTTTTTCTATGATATTCTAGTATAAAAGGTGAAATTTGTGTTTCGTCCCTTTACAACCCAATAATAACATTTGACATAGAATTTCATGACATTTGAAGCCTCTCCACTAAGATCTTACTATAATGGTATTTCCAAATCCTCCAGTATCTTAATATTAATTATCCAGTTAAAAAGTTTTTTTGACTCTTGAAAGAAAAGGTTTCCATCAATAGGTCCTCAAAAAGTTGAGTTTTGTAAGCATTTTTAGTGTAAGTGAATTTTGGGGACTCTATCTTGTTTTTGGTATAATAGTTCTTGGACTTGTTATATAGGCATGTGATGAGGTGCTAAAGTGTATACGTTCTAATTGTTTGAAAGGTTGGTTTGAAGTAAGTAGCAAGGGTTGAAAGAGAAATAATCTCACACATAATGCTTAGTTACATACATAAGTGCTAAGATTTGAAAAGTTTGGCTAAAGGAAGGGCCAAATTAAATATGTGTTATGCAGGCAAAACATAGATCTGAAATGTAGCACCAAATTATAAGGTGACACTTTGCTAAGAATGGTTCTTTAAAAAGTTAAGTAACTAAAAATAATTATGTATACAACTTCAAAAGGATAGATAACTAAGATATGCAATTGTAGAAGTTTGTATTTGAACAAACAACCTAGTTCAAAACAATTGTTGATGAATGGTTAATCAACGAGGAGAATAAGGTTACTATAGAAATTTAAAGAACAAAGAGAGGAATGAGTTGACTGCAAAAATTGAGAAGGGTAGAGTGGACTAGAGAAGAAAATAATTGCAGCCCAAATCGATGGATGAGGCTTGCGTACAGGCACATTATCTGTTAAGGTTTTAACCCTGTAATGAAATTACCTACAAACGAATGAAGAGAACATAAAATAAATATACACAAATACTTTCCCTTGGATCCCAAAACTGAAGCGATAAAATTGATTTTCCATTATGTTCTTTTCAATATTACAATACATATATATACATGTCGAAGCATTCATAAACCCCAATCCATTAACCCTATGTTAGAACATAAATGTAGTTCCCTTGACAGGATCTAAAAAATAACATGGGCAGAAAACCATCATGCCCAAAACCATGTGAAAAAACCATGCACAAAACCATGGATAGGTCCACCCACAATCTTTGGGTCTGCCCCCCATCCTTGGGTCCACATATATATAGGAAAAAATAAATTCTCGGGGCACTGCCCTAAACACGTGTAAGGGGGCTACCGCCCCCTGTAAACCCCCCGACAGGGGGGGCTACCGCCCCCCCTGTGACCCCCATGCTTCGCTCTACGCAACTAACAAGGGAGGATACAAGAATATAACACACACCCAACAATATAGAGAACATAGGTCTCAAGAGAACACAATCAAGTGGATTGAAGTAGAAGGAGAAACATGACGCTTCTAAGGAGGGAAAGAAGAAGAAAAAATGGGGGAAATATAAAAAGACAGTAGCCACAACATACCAATGCAAATATCCTAGAAACCACTGCAACCGCTGCAACATTGGTGGTCATACAGAGGAGAAGTAATGGCAGTTTCATCCAAAGGTAAACCCAAAGAACCAGAAGAAAGATAATAAGAAGAATAATCTCATGGCCACTGATTTGAGCAACCAATTTGAAATTATCTTGGACATGGATGAGAATATTATTTGTACATCAGTGCAGAAGGAAATGAATCTAAGTATCCTTCAGCAGTAGGAAGAGAAAGAAATGATCAAAATCTTCCATATAAATATACAAGTCAAGAAGATAAAGGTTGATGCTCTGTTTGACTCGCAGCAAAGCTGGTCAAGAAGCTGGAATTTCATGATAATCCAAGCCCATATCCACTGGGATGGGTAAATAATGATGCAAAGTTGAAGGTAACTAAACAATGAAAAACTAAATTTGCTATCATTGTTGATTTTATTGATGAAGTAGATCTAGATGTCGTTCATCTTGATGTATGTGGAGTCATGTTTGGGAGTCCATACATGTACATGCATGATGAAATATTCATGAGGAGAGCCAACCAGTATTGGCTCATCAAGGATGGAAAATCGGTCATTATCCACGCACACAAAGGCAAGTCAAAGTTTTCACTAGTAAGTGCCAACCAAGTTCTAGCAAGAAGTATGTTTTATTCTTTTTAAGAGAAAGTTAGTGTAAAGAGGAGTCAATAAGAGGCAAGGAATCCCTAGAGGGGTGTACTAAGAAACAAAAACAATAATTAGATGAGTTGTTACAAGAATATATAGATGTGTTCCGAGATCCTAAAGGGTTACCACCTAAGAGAGAAGTGAAGCACGAGATCCAGCTATTGTCGAACTCGCCATTGTTGAATATTCGGATATATAGGAATTTTGTTATAGAAGCAATTGAGGTGAAGAAATAGTTGCAGCAGCTACTGGAACAGGGTGTTATTTGAACGAGTACATCACCATGTGGGTCACCCATATTTATTGTGATGAAGAAGGGTGGGACTTGGAGTATGTGTATAATTTATAGGGCATTGAAAAAAATCAAGCTCAATAACAAATAACCCCCTACCCAGGATAGATGATCTGTTGGATCAGTTGCAATAAGAAAATTACTTCACCAAGTTTGACTTGAAGTACGAATATCACCAAGTTCGAGTCAAAGAAAAAGATACATGGAAGACCACCTTCAAAACCAGGAAAGGTTTGTATGAGTGGTTAGTCATGCCATTTGGCATATGTAATGCACTAGCTACCTTTATGAGATTAATGAATGACATATTGCACCCTTTTATATATTCATTTGTTATTATCTATTTGGATGATATATTGGTATATAGTGCTACCTTGAAGGAGAATATTTCAATTTTAATGAAAGTGTTGGAAACATTAAAGAAGCAACAGATGCTATCAAATCTCAAGAAGTATGATTTTGCACATCAGTCTTTGGTGTATCTGGGGTATGTGATCGGTGGAGGAGAGTTGAAGATAGATCCTTCCAATATGGAGGCCATCATGGAATGGCTGGTGCCTGCTAATGTTTCTGAGGTCAAGAGTTTCATTAGGGAAACACATTATCTGAGGAAAATCATAGCCTCATTTTTAGTGGTAGCGGCAGCGCTCCATGCCATAACAACAAGTGGCAAGAGTTTCAAGTGGAGAAAAGGTCAATAGAGGGATTTTGAGGAGTTAAAGAAGAAGATCATTCAAGCACCAGTTCTGGCATTACTAAAATTGCAATGGCCCTTTGAAGTGGAGACAAAATGTGAGTGGGTATGCTATGAGAGTTGTCCTTATGTAGGGAGGAAGGAATTTATGCTACCATTCTAAAGTATTTCATGGGGAAGTTCTTAACTATCCTACCTATGAAAACTCTATGCCATGGTGCAAGCTGTGAATAAGTGGAAGGACTATCCAATGGGAAAGCAGACAATAATCGACACAGATCAACAACCGTTATAGTACTTATAGACCCAGAGTAAGCTAAAGTAGACTAGGCATTACAAGTGGATGGGTTTCTTTACAGTAGTTTCATTTAATGTTCAAGTATAAGAAGGGAAGCGCAAACACATTATTTGGCATGCTTTCAAGTCCACCCACACCAAAGATTACAACTTTGGGGACTCTTATGCACATGGATCCATTCACCCATGATGCATATAGAGAGGCATATTCAAAGGATGAGGACTTCAAGGAGGTGTATCAACAGTTGCATAGTTAGAGTCATGTGCATGATGGCAATAGCATCGTTGAATATCATCTCTAGGATGGGTTACTCTATAAGCTGGATAAGTTATGTGTTCCTAAATTTTAGCAATTGCAGCTGATTAGAGAGTCTCACACCTCCGATATTGCAGGGAAAATTGGTGTAGCGAAGATTGTGGCTAACTTGTAGAGATATGTGTATTGGCCCAAGATGCAAGAGTAGGTTGCTAGGTTCATAAGATGATGCATGCTTTGTTGTACCAAAAGCCTAGTAACAGGAAACATCGTCTATATCACTCGTTACCTGTACCTACTGATCCTTGGGAAAGCATTTCCATGGACTTTGGGGGAGGTTTACCAACAACTAGGAAGGGAAATGACCACCTATTCGTGGTAGTTGACAGGTTCAGCAAGATATGTGTTCTAATGCCCTGTAAAAATACCATCAGAGGGAAACAAATAAAAAACTTATTCTTTAGACAGGTATGGGTGCACTTTGGGATACCAAGGAGCATCGTTTCATATAGGGACACAAGATTTCTCAGTGCATTTTGGACTACACTGTGGGAGAAGATGAACAAAAATTTGAAGAGATCTACAACATTCCATCCACAGAGAGATGGGAAGATAGAAGTAGTCAATAGGAATTTGGTGCAGCGTCTAAGGGGATACAACCAGAAGCATCTAAAGACCTGGGATTAAAATATTGTATATATACAACATTCTTACAATAGAGTAGTCCACACTTCTATAGGAAAGTCCCCATTTGAAACTTGTTTTGGATATTTTCCAGCTTCAACTTTGGATATTGCATTTGAGAAGCAAGGAGTGAGGGAATATCTTAAAAGAGATGCTTTGAGGGTATAAAAAATTATATAGAAGATTAGGCATATCCATCTACAGGTATAGGAAACACTGCATAAGTCATAACAAAAGTACAATGTTGGGCATGATCAACATAGAATAGAGAAATTATTCAAGGTGGCAGACAAAGTATGGCTACAGTTGAACAAGGAGAGGTTGCAGGGGCATGATAATAAGATCAAGGCTATGAGATATGGTCCCTTTGAGATACGAGAAAAGGTGGGTGATAATGCCCATCGACTTAGTTTACCACCATACATGCACATTTACTCAGTTCTGAATTTATAGTATTTGAAACTCTTTGAGCCTTCCATGCTAGATCAAGAAGAGGAACATGTCCTACCTTCTGTGGAGCATTTGGCACCAGATGCTCAGGTAGAGTTGACAAAAGATACAATTTTGTGGAACGGGTCTAGGACTACAAGGCAGGGGTAGCATGACCTTTGGCAGATTGGGTTGAAGGTTGCATACAGACTCTGATTGACACACTTCTTACGTCATTAGAAATATATTTATGTGTTACTAGAACAACATGAAAATGTGTTGCATTAAACAAACAAAGTTTTACCCCCAAAAAACGTCATTTGATGCCTCAAAACATTCCGTGATGGTTTCAAACCCTATTTTTTCAAACTGTGTCCCACTAGTAAAAACAGTCCCATGAGCTTATTCCTCCACTTTTCCCACTTTTAATGCATCGAGATGGATGAAAAACAATATAATGATCCAATACAGATCATATATTAACATCTTAGTTAACATACATTATTATTTTATTTTTCCTATTACTAGGTTGGATAAAACATTTTTTTGTACCCTTTTATTATAATTGTACCCTTTTTCTCCTATATATATACCAAGGAGAACTAATATTAAGATCATATATTGTCTTGTAGTATGTTCATTCTAGAAGTAGGTTCCACCCTTGAAGTGTATTGTATTTATTTACTTCTTATCATTTTAAAGTTGTAAAGTTTACAAAATTTGGTATTAGATTATACAAACCTACAAGGGTTTTGCTACTTCATAATAGTAACCATGGCATTTTTTTTATAATTATTTTGGGAAGGATTTTAACTTTGAAATTTTTAAATGATTGAGGGAAAATCTTGATATACATTTATTCAAAATTTCACATTCTAATTCTCTATAATTTTAGATATATACCTATGGAAATAATGGTTTGTGGATGGTCCTGAAATCAATTCCAAATAAGTGATCTTGGAATTCTAGCTATAATTTTTTTCTAGGACACTTCAGACCATGAAACTTTTCAGAGAACGAGGAAAGATATTGGGGTACAATTGTGTAAAACATTATTTTCTAGTTCACCACAATTTTTGACATATATGCTATGGAAGTTAGAGTTTGTGACTAGTCCTAAAATGATATTTTAAATGAGTCATCTCGATAGGTCCATTGTAGATTTTTACCAATTATGTTTTAGATTATGAATTTTTCAGGGTTTTGAGGAGATAAACTAAAGTAACTCAATTAAAAATTATAAAATCTTCTTTGAAAAATTGGACACACGACATGCTATACAAGTTCGCTTGTGGGAAGAGGCTAAAAATCAACACTTTTGGGGAAAGATATCATAATTTTAGCTTGGAACATCAACTTTTGGTCAAACTTGTGGATTTGTAGAGAAGACATATCATAATACTATAGGAAGAGGGCTCAAATTTTAAATTTATATCAGGAAAAAGGTCCTCTATCCATATAGTCTATAAATTATGGTTTTGAAAGTTATGCAACTTATAACTAACATAAATTTTGATTGGAATATCTCTTTTTGCTAATTTAAAAATTGTAAAAAAGAGAGAAAAAATAGCATTATTATTTACTAATTGGATACTAAGGGTGCTTAAAAGTCACTTTGCAATATCACCTAGTTGATTTTCCATGTAAAAATATAAGACCAAGGTCATGTGACATGTATTCCAAGCTGAATGGTGGGAAAAACATCCTTATGGGTCTCACTTTTGGTTTATTTATGGCTAAGGAAATTGAGAAAGGAATTGGAAAAGGAAAAAAGGCATTAATTGACATTTTATTTATGAAAATAAAGGAAAATAGGAGAAAAGGAAGGTGAAGAGACACATATTTGCATGAGAGGAAAATTGAAGGGAAAATGAAGGAAAATGAAGAAAATAGAGGCCTCAATGATAAGAAGACTTCTGAGGATTTGTTCACAATCTTTTGTCAATTCAGTCTTGGAGCTATCATTTTATTCTTTCATTCTCTCATACTCTTGCACACTTAGAGTATTCTTGGAGAATTCTTGGAGCACTTTGGTAGACATAAGGAAAGTAGGGAAGTGCAAGGGAACAAGTGGATCAACAACTACAACTATATTTATTTGTAGGTAACAGGTTGCATGTGTGATTTCCTCATTGATTTCCAGATGCATGATATATACATGTGTGAGTTTCTAGTTATCTGCTTTCATTGGCATGGATATTTTCTTGGAGTGACAATTGTTTTAGCCTTGCATTTCCATTTCATAGATAACCATGGTGTTGTGATTTTTTCCATTTGATTGTTTTCTAATTGGTGCTCATAATTCCTTATGGTTGTGGGTTGTAACAAATTCTCTGGAAGCCCTAGAACACCTTGTGTTGAGTTACTAGACTTGGAGCCTAGGTTGGAACAAACGATATGGACCCCTTGGTGGGTTGAGTCACTAGTCCCTGGAGTTGGGTTGGACAAATGAGTTGGAGCCCTATAAGGATGTAGGTTGATTTATTAGTTCCTAGAGCCCTAGAAAACTTGGGTAGAGACCGATCTGGTTGGCTAGTGATGTACGACCACGAGGTGGAATCACTAGTTGAGGGTTGAGGTGGTTTGTCCTCTGGAACCCTTGGCTTGGTTTTGTTTGGTTTATTCCATGAGAAACCACATTCATGCTTGGAATATGGCACAGGGTGGTTAGATGAAAGAGATATTTGGTTCATCCTAATCTATGGTTGGGTGGTATTTGGAATTCCTTGAATTGGTTGGCATTTTCATATGTTGATATGATGTATTTTCTGTTGTGATCTATGAGAATATGCATTGATTATGATGGTGACATTATGGTTGAGTTTCCATGGTTTATATGTTGTTTATTTACTAGTTATATGATCTACATTGTCCATGGATCTTGACATGTTTGATGAATATATAAATGGTTAATGAATGAGTGGACTAACAAGTGATATTGCACCTAGCTAGAGAGGGTTTAGAGCCTTCTCAGTGATTCTCAAGTGAAGACTATCAATTTATGATTAGATATGCATTCATGACATGTAGCTTACATGTTTTCCATGTGTTTAATGAAATCTCTAGTGTGTTCTAGGTAGTCTATATCAAGTTCCTAACTTGAGCTTGAATGTTTGGAATTTTTTTCATGTAACTTATGCTTTTAGAAAGTTTCAAGAAGTTTTGGGCAGTTGTATGGATGTTGGTTTGAAAAGGTGGCACTAATCCCAAGACCACATGCTTTGAACTAAAGAATTTAGGTCACAACCATTGGAAGCTATCATTATGAGTGTTTTGGAGGCTCACAACTACATGCATGCCTTGTTGTGGCCAAGGTTGAGGGTTAGGTTAGTGAAAAATTAGTTCCAGCTCAAGATGTTTTCATCAAAGGTTGTGGACTAACTTATGGATGACCTAGGGTCCTGAGGGATGTTGTGAGTTGTTAGTCGGTGATTAGTTTGTAGGCCCCACTTCCTTAACTAGAGATGGGAATTCAGGTCATTTCATAGTAACTCTTTGTCCCATGTTTACCCTGGCATGCTAGTGAAATTGGGAAAATGTGGGAGGGGGTGGTTACAGATTCGTATCAGAGCTATGTTACAGCACTGGACCTCGAGGTAGATGTGTTTGATATGTATACATGTCTAGTTTTCTATGTGTTTGGAATGAATGCTTAGTAGGTCATAAATGTATCATGGTGGTCATTATGCAGTTTGTGTCATCATGATGTTGTTGGTATGTTATGAGGCTGACATGTTGGCCGAGATGGAGTAGGAGATGCAGATCATCATAGCAACATTGCAACACTAGACCTCGAGGTAAGAATAGATCGTCATACAGGTTTGTATGTTAGGCATGCAAGTATGTTGGTAAATGGTTTCTATAAGAATTATGGTTATGTATATGCTTATCATTCTATAGTTGTTGTGGTTATATGCATAATAGATGTTAGTTAATCAGTGCGGTCATATGCACATGTATCAGATAGTCATGAATGATAGTGACTTGTTTTTATATGCATTGCGGTCATATGCATGATCTTTATGTTATATGTATCGTGCTAATATGAATAAGCCTATGCAGATGGTTATGGTTATGATATTCGGGTACGAATTGATATACTTGTGATATTGTGTCGTACTAATCTGGATTGACTTTTACATATGTGATAGCCTCCCCATGATACATTAAGGTATTAGTTTAATTATCTCATCTATTTGGTTTATTTAACATGGTATGTTGTAGGTTGTTTGAATGTTTTAATGTTTCATTAAGTGCATGATATGGGTATGTGTCTATAAGATTTCATGAAGGAATGATCTTGTTTTAATACGATTATACTAACACAATATGTGTTGAGACAACTGATATGCACTTAATAGAAAGTGGGTGCTAGTTGTAGTATTATGGCTAATGAATGTGATTTGATTATGGTGGGGTTGTTAGTCTTGGTAAAGGCTGATTTCAAATTAATATACATGATGTCTTGATATTTGGAACATGTGACTGACTTGTGTGAACAATTGTAGGGAAACATACTTGGTATTAGCATGACAAGGTAACAATTGATTTATTTATATAACTAACAAATGGGTGATGTGATAACACATAATAAGACTCAATTGCAATTAGGAAAAAGGTAAAAGAAAGGAATTGGTTGAGAATTCCTTTGGCTATGTTTGGAAACTGAAATTCCAAATGAATGAGTGCTTTGCATGAATAGAGGAAGTCTTATTAACCTTAATTTTTTCTGACATTATGTGGATATGCGCTAGATTTATGAACATGTATTTGATAGGTATAACAACAGGTTTCTAATTATAGTTGGATTCATCAAGAGAAGTGGAATCCCTTGAGAAATAATATGTGTATGTGTTTAGTTACAAGGAAACATGCTTGGCACAACAATGTAAGGTAACTGATATATTGTTATGTTTATTTAAATATGATGCCAAGGATTTCATGGAAAAAGAGACTACCATGAAATCTTGAAGAAGGCCCAGGTTGACATTTCCCTTGGAAGCATTAGTAACCCATGGGGTTGAGTCATGTGTTTGTTGAAAGTTTTTTTCTTTGGTGCTTTGTGATTTTTTTGTGCTTGATCTACAGTTTTGTTTATGTCTGGTGCATGGCCATGCCACTTTGTTTTTGGTGTCGTATTACTATTGGTTTTTCATGGTTTTCTTCTTGTTCGTTTTCTTGTTCTTACCTTTTGTGTTTTGATGATCTTGGGAATTGGTATGGGAAAGAGGAAAGTTAATGGATATTGGGGAGAGATTAATGAAACCCAACAGGTAATGTAATACCCAAATGAATCCTGGTGCATGAATAAGGGTAGTTGAAGGCAAGAAGATGAAAATCAGTTGGATTGGTTGGGTCCATTGGGGTAAATGAATGGTGATAGGACAATTATGACAAATGTAATAGGAAAGGTAAAGTAAATGGATTTGAAGCATCAAATTCCTTGGATATATTGGGAACTGTTGTTCTCAATGTTATGCATGGATAAATGAAGTTCTCTTATCCTTGACCTTATGATATCTAGTAATTATATTGTGATCATGATTATGCTAATGTATACATTTTTATACATGTATCTATGTATGTCATTGTCTGACAAGGTCATTAGGTATCATGATTATGTTATGATAATGTTTATATGTATATATGTATGTATGTATTTCATTGTCTGATAGGGTCATCAGGGATCATGCTTGTGGAGGAATGATTATTTATATAGGTGAATGACATGAAAAGGTTCTTGGTATTAAGTGGAAGAGTATCCCTGACAGATCTATGAGGTTAGTATCATGTGGACATGAATTGATATTATGCGCTTATATTATGCTTATGTTTATTCTATGGAAGGTAATGTTGAGGGATACATCAGTGGAATGAAAACAGTGTAATATGTGACATGTTGGGACAAGCATGGATAGTGGAAAGACACTGGAGACAAGGTTGTCTGGTGGAGACAATGTGGTGCCTGGATGTGTAGTACTACTATTGTGTTGTACATGTTTTACATGTGGCGTTGTGTACATAGGGTGGTATGTACGTGTTGTATATGTGGTGTTGTGTACATGTTATATATGTGGTGTTGTGTATAGATGGTGTTGTGTACAAGTTGTATATGTAGTGCTTTGTATAGATGTTGTTGTGTACATGTTGTATATGCGGTAATGTTTACATGTGGTGTAGTGTACACATTATACATATGGTGTTGTGTACATGTGGTTTTGTGTACATGTTTTACATGTAGTGATGTGTACAAGTGGTGTTGTGTACATGTTGTACATGTGTTGTTGTGTACATGTTGTAAATGTGGTGTTTGTATAAAAATAACTAACGCAATACAAGATATTTACCATAAGAGACATTAACACAATAAAAATAATGAAACATGCAAACATTGTAAAAAAAGTACTTACCTTGGGAAAACCCAAAATCTATGGAAAAACCCAACCTAATGAAATTTCATTAGCCCTGGCCAAAACCCTTGCCAACCCGACTAAGTGAGACTTCACCGCTCACCTCCCTGGACATATTACAATGAAGCCTTACCAACCTGTTATAGGCTCCATTACATGTAATACCATAGGAAGAAAACCATGGGTATACAATGCCTCGTTCCCAAAAACCATTATTGTTAGACTTGGTTAACTTTTACTCTATTCTCAAGTCAATTTTACCTAGCATTCCCCCCTTAAACTTGATTTGGGATTCCTTGACTAAATCCAACCAACCTTTCCAAGTGAGTCAGCCTAGCCCTACTCACTCTAGCCCTTACCCTGCTCAAATTTCTATACCTGGGGTATCTGTTAACCTGACATCCCCCTATCATCGAGGTCTAACCTAGACTTTACTAGTGATTACCATGGGATACCATGCCTTACCAGGTCTTACAATAGCATGCCTATTTAAATGAAATAAATTTGACTTTTAATATATATATATATATATAAATATATATATAATATATTATAATATAATATATATATATATATTATATAATATGTATATATTTATATAGATATATGTAGAAATAATGTAGATATATGTGAAATATCTATAATAATAATATATATAGTAAATATATATTATATATATAATAATATATTATACCTAATATAATATATTGTTGTTCCTATTTTGACCCATCCTCTCTCATTGTGATTGCTCCACACTTTGAGCCTCATGCTCTCCTAGACATATTCGATCTCCATAGCCACTTGATTTTTAGCCACAAAATTGAAAGCTTTGAAAACTTCCATCGAACCACTTGAATTCCCATCAAACGTCATTGTAGAATTATCATCTACCACGTTGGACATAAATGCAGCCATAACCATAGTCACAACCTCAAGCTAAACCTTATTTGAACTCTTCCCATCAGTATGACCTATGTCAGGTAGAAGCTTGTCCACATAGTGTTGCGAAAAGCCTTCATAAATAACCTACGTAACTCCTTTTTAATACAGTATTCAGGCCTTGATTCGATAGCCCATGGTGCTCAATATGATGCTCCAATCATCATTGGATGCTAACCCTTAAGAAACCAAATTCCACTAATTACATTACAGTGGTCTTCATCGTTGCTTTCCTACACACCATTCACATCATGTCGACTCTCACATTCAACTACTAAACAGTCCACCAACAACACTACACAAAGTCGTGTGACCAATTTTGGTGAGCTACGAGCTTCACATTTTCTTCGCTCATGGCGTGTATCTGTGGCATTACTCCATGCTTGATGACCATGGATGACACTCATCTCACCTTAACAGTGTGATATACAAAGGCACTCACTTGATCCACGTGATTATTATGCCCCGAGATCAATGAAGCCTTCTTATTTTCAACTTCAAATTTTAATATTTCGGTTTTATAGACTTGCATCCATCCACAATCAACATCTTATCTTGCTTCAGATCTGATAGATCCCTCATATATACATTATACAAACATATCAAGCTCAACACAAATATTGTTGAAGATATCGGCAATACGCCTCATGGCCATTATCCTGCTCTTCAATTCGGCATAGAGGAGCCCTATGGTGCCCAATCAGTTGTCGAACTTCATTCTCGTGTAGCCAAAGGTGTTCAAGACCCTGTTCCCCAGGCTACATGTTACACTTTTTGTTAGGTAAAATTGACTCGCGGTTTGAGCCAAGGTTGACCTAGTTAAATAATAGTGGTTTTGGGCACATGGTATAGTGTACCCATAGTATTATGGTCCATCATATTTCATGTAATGGAGCCTATAAAAGGTTGTGAATACTTCATTGTAATGTAGGCCTAGAGGTGAGTGGTGAAGGCTCACTTGCCAAGATTGGATGGGGTTTTGTCCAATGCTCATGAGATCTCATTGGGTTGGGTTTTTCCTCGGTTTTGGGGTTTTCCTGGATAAATATTATGTGTATAATATTTATGTGTATTGTTTCTAGCTATTTTATTATTCATCTCTATAAATCTCTGTAAATCTTAATAATAATTTATCTCTCTAACATAAATTTCTTAACAATTGGTATCAGAGCTAAGTTGGCTTCATAAGGACGTTTTTTGTTGCCAATGGTTTATATTGGCCTGGTAGATAGAGAGATAATTAATTTTTTCTTACAGATCTGGATCAAAAGCCATAGATTGTGAAGCAAAGACGCACACTATTGGGTCATGAGAGATTCAGTGGATGAGGAGGATATGTGCACGCATATTAATTAATTGATGAACCATATACCTGAAAAAGAATGCCTAGATAACTAGTGGTTACAACGGCTGGTGACCCATGTAATTCAGTAGATGGGTTATTTTTATATGGACATTGATGTCATATGTATAGAGACAACAACAAGGGTAAGAAAAAAAAAATTATAATGGAGTGAATTTTTTAATTTTCATGTAAATGGGCATACTATTGTAAGACCTGGTAAGGCATGCACACCCCTCGGTAATTACCAGTAAAGTCTAGGTTAGACCTAGGTAATAGGGGGATCTCGAGTTAACAAATCCTGGGTAAAAAAAAACTTTGAAGGGGGTAAGGGCTAGAGTGAGCGAGATTGTCTCACTTAGCAGGTTTTGGTTGGATTTAGTCAAGGAACCCCAAGTCAAGTTTAGGGGGGAATTGTTAAGTAAAATTGACTCACGATTTGAGTCAAGGTTGACCTGGTTAAATAGTAGTGGTGAAGGGTCACTTGGCCAGATTGGCCAGGGTTTTGGCCAATGCTCATGAGATCTCATTAGCTTGGGTTTTTCCCCAGATTTGGGGTTTTCCTGGATAAATATTATGTGTATAATATTTATGTATATTGTTGCTGGTTATTTTATTATTCCTCTCTATAAATATTCTTAAATATCATATATAACATACGTAACTTCTTTTTAATCCAGCAGTCAAGCCTTTATTCAGTAGCCCATGGTGCTCAATATGATGCTCCAATCATCATTGAATGCTAACCCTTGAGAAACCAGAGTCCACTAATTACATTACAATTGTCTTCATTGTTGATTTGCTACACACCATTCACATCATGTCGACTCTCACATTCAACTACTAACCAATCCACCAAAAACACTACACAAAGTCGTGTGACCAGTTCTGGCGATCTACGAGCTTCACATTTTCTCTGCCCATGGCGTGTATCTATGGCATTACTCCACACTCGATGACCATGGATGACACTCATCTCTCCTCAACAGTCTGATATACAAAAGAGCTCACTTGATCCACATGATTATTATGCCCCGGCATTTAATACAACCTTCCTATTTTCAACTTCAAATTTTAATCTTCCAATTTTATAGACTTGCATCCATCCACAATCAACTTCCTATCTAGCTTCAGATCTGATAGATCCCTCAGATATACATTATACAAACATATCAAGCCCAACACAAATGTTGTTGATGATATCATCAGTACCCCTCACAGCCATGATCTTACTCTTCAATTCGGCATAAAGGAGTCCTATGGTGCCCAATCAGTTGTCGAACTTCATTCCCATGTAGCCAAAGGTGTTCAAGGCCCTATTCCCCAGGCTACATGTTACACTTTAGGCCCTTTTTTAAGAAAAAAAAATATCATTTTTAGAAGTTTTTCAACTTTCGGTAAGAAAAAATAATTTTCATGTTTAGAACTTCATTTTATAGTAAAAGAAAACTTGTCAGAAATTCTAGATTTTCTATTGCTTATTTCTTAGAAATTTTTTATTTACATTTGATATGTTAACTGAACAATTTTTTGACTGTCCTTTAAAAACCAAGGGATTCATAAAAAAAGGTCATGTTTTTTGGCCCCAATATATTCTTTTTTAACCTTGTGTTTTTGAAAAAATAAATGTGCTGCAACAATATAGACATAATTTGCTTTCGTATGGCTATATTTACGAAACCAACAGATGCATATCATAATTACTAGAATTTTTTAAATTGAACCAATATGAAAAATCTATAGATTTTGAAGATTCTTAACAACGCACCATGTTTCTCATCATATTAGTTAAAAATTAAAAATCTAAAAATTACCCATTAAACAGGACGGACCAATGTAATGCACCATAAATTTTACATATTTTTTCACAGTGTATTTTGGAAGATACAAAATCTTGATTTCACTGAATCATAATGACCTTCATAAAAGTTTTGCATGCATTTTACTAGAAAATTAGTTAAAATTAGAAAATATCTATGAAATTCCATAAAATTTATATATAGTGAAAGTATATACAATTATGTGAATAATGGTGTTGGTTCTAAAAGTAAATTCACTATATTTGATGGAGTTTAACCATTCTGAAATTGGAGAAAGGTGAACAAAACCAAGTTGTCGCAGAGTTGCAGGTTTTCGACCGGAAAACATTTCCTTTTTTCCGTCAGCCGTGAAATTGAAATGATGTGACTATTTGATGTAACCATTTCAGCCGAAACCTATAAATAAACTTTGTCGAAACATCATTTTATCACTCACATCCGTCGTGTGCATCTTTTGAATAAAAAATTTCTTTGAATCTAACTTTTGGATAGTAAATTGTTTTTGGCTGGATTTTGAAAGTGACTTTTTTGGGTTGGATTTTAAAAATATATATAGATTGATTATGATGAGGAATCAAATAAATTGCAAGAGAAAATATGATTGAATTAGAGACATTGAGGCTCATAGAAAATACTCGAGAAACTATTGCAATACAAAGAAGGAAGAACACTTAAACATTGAAAGGGAAAATCAATCTCAACAAGAAGTTGAGTGAGGTATGTAAATGTAGATAATATAGATGATATTTAAAATTTAATAGTGTATTGTGCAAATTATTTTTTATTTGATGAACTAATTTGAAAAATATTTTGCAATGTAAACAGAGTGAGATTTTCCTCATAACATTGATGATGAGATTGAAGAAGTTGAAAGACAAAGTGAAGAAGAAAATGAACCAGCCATTGATGATGTTGGAGATATTGAAAGAGATTCAAGTGAAGAATAAGTTGAACCCCATAGGTACATATATATACGTCATGTATTATTGAAATTATACATATTTATTAGTTTCAATTTCATGAACTCTATGTTTTAATTTAATTATTTAAAGTATATTTATACTCATTTACATTAAATTAT
>APFE030403682.1:5988-47011 GCA_000404065.3 Pinus taeda
AGCCTTTATTTCATCATTATCATTTAGTTAATTTGCATATTTGCTTTTGTTTGTAGATATCAAGTTGTTTATCTATTGATGGTCTCTTCTTTATAACTTAATATCTTTATTGAGGACCAAAACATCACTTAATGCAGCTTGGTTTAGTTGTTCAGAAACTCACAATTGCTTGACTCGTTTTTAATTGTTTATCACATGATACATTCAGTTAAAAGGCGAGAGGTTAAGAAGAAGTTAAAGTATTTGTGACTAGTCTTTCCTTTAAGTAGATTTACTTTAGTTCACATTGCTTAGTTGTTATTTGACATAGAATTCATTTGCATTTCCTTGCAGCAGCAGAGGCACTGGGCCAATGTCATTAGTCTTTTATTTGATGCCTTTACTTTCCTTGAAGCATTGATTTCATTTCAAGCTTTCTTGTAGAGTACTTTTAAGTTGTAAATATCACATCACAATCTCACACACTCCGCTCACTTTATTTCATCACATCACATTAGGAGAGATATACTTAAAAACAACCCTAAAAAGTTAAAAATGACAAAATCTCAAGAAATACTTGCCTAAGTACATACAGTACACCTCACTTCATCAGCTTACGAGCCCCGGGTTGACATTTAAAAGTTGCAATTTAGACATCACTAAATTGACCAAGCACCATCCAAGGCATAGATGACCCCTCGTGCTCCTGCTGTCCCAGGATTACCTTTGGAGGCTCTGTCAAAGAAGATCATGGTAATTTTTTGTTTTCTCCACCATTCTTGAATATTAGCTTCAAAGTCTCTTTTACGCCAATCCGGATTCGCTGCTTGAGGGGCTGGTAACTGCTTCCGAGGGTAGGGAGAAAGGGGGCCCAACCACCTCTCTTCTTCAGGGAGCAGCAAAGTGTCATCTGAAAAGTATTATTATTGTGTTGCTTCCAGGAGGAAGGCTTTGGCCTTTACCGCTGCCGAAAAAGGGGTTTGCTGCTTTTCATTGAAAATCAGATCATTCCGGGTCAACCTGATCTGCCAGCATACATATTTGGGGATGGCATTCCATACTTTTCTCCAATATGATTTGCTGGGGATTTTTTTAGGATAACATTGATTCCATGCGTCAAATAGGTCTGCTACAGAGTTAAATTGGGGGACTATGATTTGTAACTCATGGAGAATGAGCCTCCAAACTTCTTTGGCAAAATTACATTCCATGAAGAGGTGCTTGGTTGTTTCTGAGTTGCTTCTGCACAACTCACATCTGTGCGGCCCAGCTATGCTTTTTTTTATCAGATCGTCTCCTGTTAACAACTTGTTGTGAACCAATGTCCAAAAAAAGAAATTTACTTTAGGTAATGCTAGCGGATCCCAAACTTTCCTTCAAAACTCCAGCGGTTTACTGCTGTTCCTGATTGGCTGGAGGGCGTTGTAGGCTTTTGCTGTTGTATAGGTTCCAGATGTCCCCCACCCCCAGCTGTCATTATTTTCCTGTTCACTGGGGCCGCTTCTTCCAACAGATCTTCAAGGATGCATTTTTGCTGATTTAGGTGGTTTGGAACTCCAAAGAAGTCCCACCCTTGCCAATCGTCACGACTGTCCCATTTGGATAGATCATAAATGCTGTTTATCCCTGCACGTTCCAGCCAATTTTTCAGTTCTGCGATCTCTTCATTTTCTGCGAGGGGGTCTCGATCCATTATACGATCATGCCACAAATTTGTTTGCTTTCCATTGCCTGGGATCCTGTACGCCTTTCCTTTGAAGAAGTTCAAGCTTTTGCTGCATAATCGCCATACCTGAGTGCTGAGATTTGTTTGGCTTGCTTGCAGATTTCTAAGCAGGACTTTGTGGGCATACTTCGACTTCAAAGTTTCACTGGCTGGGTGCTTGGGATATTTAAAAAGGTTCCACATGATTTTTCCTCCCATCGCTTGATTGACTATTGCAGGGTTGTGGATTTGCAAGTCTCCTTCAGAAGTTGAGAGTTTGATCGTTTGCCATTTCACCAAATGAAATTTGTGTTGATTCCCTTCCCCCCCTGCCAAAGGAAGTCGCGAGGTAATTTGGAGATTTGATCCGTCACACTTTTTGGGGCGAGAAGGAAGGTTGATTGGTATATTGGGAGCGCAGATAACACAACCTTGATCAGGATGACCTTACCTCCTTTTGTGAGCCAGTAACCTCCCCAGACTGAGATTTTTGATTTAATTTTGCTGATGATTTCTAACCACAATGACCTCTTATTGCAATAGTTAGTGATGGGTAGGCCGAGGTATTTAATCTTCTCCCAGTGGGCATGTCTGTTGAATCCAAGAATGTTGGAGATTCCTGTAAGCTCTTGCTGGCTAATGTTCCAACCATAAATTTCACTTTTTCTTTCATTGATTAAGGCACCAGAGACCTTGCAATAGCATTTAAGGACAAAGTCAAAAGATTTGGCTATTCTAACTGAGGTACCTCCCATGAGGAGGGAATCATCTGCAAAAGGAGTGTGATTCTGAGCTGGAGAGGTATTGGAAGGTTTGAGGTCAGGAAGGGAACCTGAGGCTTTTTCAACTGTTAACTTTCTGCTGAGAGAATCCGCCATCAGGATGTACAGGAAGGGAGAGAGCGGGCATCCTTTCCCGAGGCCTCTCTGGGCTTGGAAAAAGGGAGTAGGGCAACCGTTTACGAGAGGGGAAATCTAGGGATTGTCAGGGCAAGCAGAGATGAGATTGATGAAATGGGAGGAGAAACCATAGGAATGAAGGACTTTGAAGAGGAAGGCTCGATTGACTCGGTCAAAAGCATTCGCCATGTCGAGTTTTATCAGAATGCCTTTTTCTTTTCGCTGTTTTCTTGAGTGGATTATCTCCTGAACTTGGATGACATTATCTAGTATGTGCCTGCCTTCTACGAAGCCACCTTGATTTCTTGAAATCAGCCTGTTGAGCAATGGCTTGATCCTGTTTGCTAGGAGCTTTGCTAGAATTTTATAAGAGGCATTGCAAAGCGATATAGGCCTAAATCTGGCAAAGGTTTCAGGATTGGTTTCTTTAGGGATAAGGGCGAGATAGGTGGAATTAGTTCCTCCTCCTACTTTGGATTTTTTCATAAATTCTTTTGTCATATTTAAAAGGTCAGCTTTGATGATGTCCCAACAAGTTTTGTAAAAGTGTATTGTAAAACCATCAGGCCCAGGGGCCTTGTCCGATTCCATGGACCAGATGACTTTTATGATTTCTTCTTCGGCGTGGGCTTAGTGAGAATGACATTGTCTTCAGGGTGGACCAGGAGAGGGATGTTAGAGAGGAGATCAGCAGTTTCTTCCTCGTTGGTTTGGGTGTCTGCGGTGTAGAGATGTTTGAAATGTCTTTCAGCTGCCTCTTTTATCTCGCTGAACCCTTTGCAGATCTGCCCCTCTACTGTTGTAATTTCTGAGATGTGGTTTCTGGAGAGTCTTGCTCGATATTGGCGATGGAAGAAGGAGGTGTTCCGACCACCTACCTTCAACCACAAACTTCAAGACTTGATTCTCGAGTACTCTTCCTCCATTCAAAAAGATCGAAATGATGAGCATTGTAATTTAACTTCTTTGTTGAGCAGCGTTGGAGTGATATCTCTAATTTCCAATTCAACTCGCACCACCTCTAAAGTCTGAACAATTTCTGTTCTTTGACTGGTTGGGTTTGGAGCTGGTTTCTTTATCCAATTCTTCAGGGCTTGCTTTGTGGCTTTGAGCTTTTGTTCCCACACGTATCTGGAGGACCTTGTGAAGGATTTGGCCCATGCTGCTTTCACTATGTCAATGAATCCATCCCTTTCAATCCAAAGAGGGCTAAATCGGAAGGGGATTGGGCCAAGATCTTCTTCATCTTCCAGAATGAGCTGAACTAATTTGTGGTCTGAGGTCAATTTCGGTAGAATTTTGGTGATGATTATATTCTTGTTCATCATCAGAGTGTCTTGGACAAGAAATCAGTCCAGACGGGCTGATATATATTCCTCTCCCACTATGTTGTTGGTCCATGTATAGAGCCCTTTGACCGGATTGAAATCAAGGAGATCCCATTGTTGTATGAGGTCTTCAACCATGGGGAGCATGGAGTCTCTGCGGTTGATTCCTCCCCTTTTTTCTTTGGATTTTAAAACAATGTTTAAATCCCCAACAAGAATGATATTACTAGGGGAGTGCTGCTCTAAAAATTCATTAAGTGAATTCCAACAAACTCTCTTTTCAGAATACAGGACTGGTACATAAAGATTGAAGAGGGATATGGTCAACTTACTTGAACAATGTGTTAGCTCCGTAAAAATCCAGTGCTAGGTCTCATGGGATTTGATCAACTCGAAGAGATATTTTGTCCAGAGAGTTGCAAGCCCTCCAGATGAGCCTCTTGAGATGACTGCTCTTCTTGCGTTTTTCTTCCATTTCTTCTTGCTGATGTCTAGAAGGGATTTCCCTTCTATCTTAGTCTCTTGGAGCATGAGAATGTCTGAGGGTTCTATTTTGAGAAGATCCTTGATCGCTTCTACTTTTATGGGGTTGCCTAGACCTCTACAGTTCCAAGAGATGAGGCGCATTATTTACCAGGGGTGGGTTGGGAGCCTCCCTTAGGGGGCATGTTCCTAGAGTTTCTCCCGATAGACATCTCAATTGTGGGCTGGATTCCTTGGGTTTTGAGCCTTTCCACCTCCTCTTCCCTTGCTTCTCTACGGGATTTCCTGCCGACTTTTCTTGTGGGCTGCTCGTAGTTTTCCTCCTCTGATGAGTCGGAGCTTTCAGCTGGTTTTTTCCTTGTGACATCTGCGTATGAGGGATTGGAAGGGCTTCCTTGGGGGACTTCCAGGTGAGCCATTTCCTCATCTTCTTTGTTAGAGATAGGAGGGACGTTTTGATCCAAGTTTTTCGGGGATATTGTGGCTGACTTGCTATATCTGTTTTCTTTGTCATTTGAGTTCTTTTCTTGGATGGGGATGGAGCTTCTTGGTGCCTCTTTCGAAGTGCCTTTCCCATTGCCTTTTCTATGATTGGTGGATTTTTGTATTAGGGTCCATTGCTCACCGATCTGTTTTTCTGACTGTTCTTCCGCCTTTTTCTTGCAATGTTTGGCAAAGTGCTCGTAACCATGGTAGTGTCTACATTTGAATGGACGTTGTTCATAGTCCAACTCTTGTACATGCATCCATCCTGCTATTGTTAGTTTAATGGCTTCCGGTAGACCCTCCTCCAGGTCGACTTCGACACATATGCGCACACATGAATATTGATATTTTCTTGCAGCATGATCTATGTATTTTCCTAATCCGTTGCCGATGATCTGAAGAGACTTCTGGTTCTAGTAGTGGAGGGGAAGATGGGGAAGCCGCACCCACACCAGAACAGTAGATGGGACATCCTGAGCTGGGTCAAAATCTCGTGACCATTTGTTGAGATATAGTCCTTGGGGGCCAATAAAATAAGGTCTGTTTCTAAAGATTAGGCTTCTGTCCTCTACACTTTCAAAGACGAAGACAAACAAGCCTTTACCTATGAAGTAGCTTTTTATTCCTTCTTTGATTAACAACATCCAGTTCCTTTGAGTCCATTCCTCTACCGACTTAGGCGAGGGCCAGAGGCCCATGAACTCGCATATGAGGCCTCTCTTAGCAAGATTTAGGGCTGATTTGCAGGTTTCTTCTTCAGGGAGGGCAACCGATGGTATGGATTCCATCTTCTTGAAAAACTTCTACTGTATGGCTGAGGGCAGGGGCTTAGAGTTTGAGTCGATCATTGCTTTGAAAGCTATCACCTCCAGGGGAGGGGGCAGGGGAGGGTCCAATGGGTCCGGACCCCTGAGGGTGGCATGGCTGATCGCAGTAGATCAAAGCTATCCCAGACGCTCAGTAGGAGCCAATCACTCAGATAAGAAAAGGAGGAGCCGAGAAGGAGGGTTGGGGGCGGCCCAGATCGGAGGAGGCCAAGAGCGGGAAGGCCCAGCAGCATGTTCCATGCAGGGAGGCAGAAGGAGGCAGCTTAGGGGTGCAGAGCGGAGTGGCTAGGTCAGCGACTCCGTAATCTAATGAAAACTTTATTACCAATTGCTTTAAGGTGTCATTGTAGATCACAAAATTAATCTTCAAGAGTAATCATACTTAAAAAATATCTCTTTTATGGTTGATGGCATTGTGCTAAATTATGGTGATGATTTACCTAATACTTTTGTGAATTTGGATTAATTTAGTCTTAAGGATTTTGATCTTACAATTCTAATTATGTAGTGAAGCTAGATCAAGACATTTGGACTATTTTTAATAACTGCTTCATAGGGTAAAGGGTTCATATTGAAATATTGTTTTCTTACACAATCTCCATCTATGTCATTTTAAATTCACAATGTAGAAAAGGATATGGATTTCTTTTCTTTACGGAAGGGTCAACCTATTCATTCGAGTCAAAGAAAATGGTTTTTGTGGGAACCACAATTGAGTTTATCCATAGAGATGGGAAGCTTTGATGATATTCATCTTAAGTTCCTAAAGTGAGTTCCTAACCAAATGAAAATCTGCACTCCACCCTTGGTTTAATTTTTGAGTATTGGAATTAACCTCAAAGTGACTCAAAATTATAGGTGGGGCAATTGTAATATCTAGGCAAAAAAGCAGCAAAGATGTGATGGCAAAGGAGCAACAAAGGAAGAACAAGAGCAATAAGGTATGTTGCAGTGATGTTTGACAATGAGAGGTTATGTTGCATTTTGTTGATGCTTGACTAGAATGTAATACAAACATGTGATGGACAAAGGAACAACATTTGTAGCAAGGCATATATATTATGTTTTGATGGCTTGGAAGAATAAAGGAGTAGTAAAGTATGATGGAATATGCACAGATGAACATGCTTTATTGCTTTATTGGCGAACATATTGTTAAAACTTACTTTCATATGTTTGTTATGCTGCAATGGGTGTTGGTGAAAGGTTGCTTGTGCATATGGAGAAGTGGATAATTGTAAACATGTATGCATATGATGAGTGAGATGTAAGGCAAAGGAAAATACATGAAGAATATTGTGGTGCAAGGCTATTTGAATATGAAAGAAAGGCTATATTAATTCATGCTATTTGTTTATTTTATTGACATGAAGAATATAAATGCATGAAATTTGGATATGATGAAATTACTTTTATGTATTTTAATATTCAAGAGTTTAAACCCTTTTGGAATTGAAGAGAAGCCTTTGGAATGAAAAGAGACAAGTTTTGTCATTTCAAATTAGTGTGTGTGGAATACTAACAACCATCAAAGTTCATTTATAAATTTGTGTAAAGTTGTAGAGCTGAAGGGTTAGAGAGAGTTAGAGGTGAGAGATGATTGAGGTGTTATGCATTAGTTATCTGGAACATATACATCAGATGTAATGCTAATTTAAGGAGAAGAAGGATCAAAATTAGAGATGGAGATATGAAAAATTGTAGACCAAGTAAACCAACATATTGTTTTCATTTTGTATGAGGTGATTATGGTCTCCTTTAAAGTTGTGGCTTGATAAATATTAGGTCAGAGGTTGTATAGGTAGGAGCCTCTTATGTAACCTGTAGAAAACTTATGGGAGTTGCAGCTTCCTTGCATGTTGTAGCTTGCAGAGAAATTGAGGTAGTATCCTCCTCTAGGTTGGATCCTACATAAAATCATGTAATAAGGGAGTAGGAGCTAGTTTGCATCACAACAATAACAAAGTTATGGTTCTCCCTTTATGGTTTTCCACTTATATTTGGTTTCCATATGTGTTGCTATTATGCACTGATGCCATGTTTTGGTTTACTTATTACATGTTGTTCCCATATTAAATCTAATGGTTATTATTTTTTAGGTTGATTGCTTAATGTTTCAGTTAATCAGTTAGAAGCAAATAATTTTAATGTCCATGAATGGAATAAACAGATTCACCCCCTCTCATTTCAGTCAAGTTTTCATCAATTTGTATGGAGTGGGTTCCTTCAATATAAGCCTAACAAATTTAAGGTATACCTTGTTAAGTCATGGACTATCAAAGAGTACACTTGCTAAGTGGAACAAACTTTCATGAATGGAGAAATAAGGTAAATTCTGAGCTGATGTCTTATGGACTGGTGTATGGGAGCTAGTGAGTAATGATTACTATAAAGACTCCCACTCCAAGCAAGAACAACACTGGAATTCTTAGGAAAAATGCATAATGTATAATAATCTTGACAATAAGGATCTTGTATAGCTTTATATTTAAATTATGCAAAAGAAAATTAGAAAAGGTTACAACTTATGCATGAAGGAGACATTAGTAGGAGAACTATCCAAAACTAGAAGAAAAATAAAAGGAAGAATTTTTTTTGTCAAAAGTAAAGTATTCAATCAAATGAAGCAAATTTAGTTGAAGAACAATTCAAGCTTGACTTAGTCTTGGTTGAAATATAAATAATGAGGATGATACCATAAGAAACAGTTGCAAATATGTGATGAAAGAGAACATGAATTAAAGGAGGAAATTGTTAATTTGAAGACACATCTTGAAGAGGCAAGTATAATAGAAGAGATGATGAATAGTGGGCTAAAGGTGAAAGAGGTACAATGTGAAAGATTAGAGTGTGAGATCATTTCAGCTAGAAGAGAGTTAGATGAAAATGGAAGGTTGAATAAGCATTTAGAAGAGGAGGTTGTCTCCATAAAGAAAGAATGAAAAGGCATCCATAAAGGATAATGAAGCAACTCTAAAAATACATACAAAAGAAGAAGCTAGTTATAGCATGATTTGTAAAGAAGCAAACAAAAACAAGTGGCAATATTGAGATGAAGAAATGGTCATTTGCTTCTTGAGATAAATTGAGCAATTTTGAAGATCTCAAAGGATATTATTTGCTCCTTTGAAATATATCAAGGGTTTTTCCTACCATCAATATAAGAAAACAAAAAATCAATTTTAATTAGAAAAATATGCAGCAAATAAGAAGGCTTCCTCAAGAAAGAAAACAAAGAATATATTCATTCACTTGGTACACAAATCATTTCTATGGTTACTGTTATTTGTGAAATGAATTTAGACATAAAACTATTGAATGCAAAATTTTTGTAAAGAAAAGTAGAAATAACTCAAGAAAGAACACACCATTTGTTTCATTTCTTAGCCATATAAAGTGATATTTGTGTAGCAATATTGGCCATATGGCCAAAGAATGCAAGTTGTTATATACTCTAAAGAGTTGTGGATAGAAAACAAAATAAGCTCCAAGCAAACCAGATAATGAGCCAAAAGGAAATGTGGATAACAATAGAAGGCAACCAACTAAGGTATGGAAGAGGAAAAAAAAGGAGCAACCTGAGACTTCAATAGCAAAATGAAGTCACCATAGCCTTAGGGGGAGTTGATATAGAAAGAAAAATAAGAATTCATTCATTGTTAGAGGAGAAACAACATCTAAGGGAGAGAGAAGCCCCAAAATATCTTGAAAAATATCAAAATTTTGAGGAAGCAAACTCTTGCAATTGAAAATACAATATATGTCAAGAATGACATTGTTAATGAAGAGAACAAGGATGTATATGAAAATGAAAATTCCTTAGTTGAGACTGTCAAAATATTTGCTCAAAATTGTCACTGAAGGAATATTCCATCCAAATTATTTTCCTTTGAAGAACATGTAACAAAGATGTTAGAAAGTAGATTACATGAACATAAAATGCGAATGATAGTCAATGTATTAGTGAAAAAAAATTAAGCAAATAATGAAGCAAAATTCAAAGCAATGTTCTAGTGCAAAGATATTTTATTTGCATATCTATATATACTTTGCAGAAGAGACTACATGTTGTAGAAAATGAGGCTTATTAGTCAAATAGCTACAACCATCTAAAGAAAAAGTTGTGACAAAATCAAACTTGCAACACTTTGAAAGAAATAGTCTTTTAAGATCTTTATCTTAAAAGGAACAAGGAATGGCTTTAGAAAGTAGTTGGGCATATCATTGAAAGAGCTCTACTAAAAAATTAGAGAAGAATACCTATTTTTAAGGGAATGAATGCTTGTGGAAAAAAAGGAAGAAAAAGAAGAGGAGAATGTATAGCCTAGATGAATGAAATAACATATTTGATCTTGCACAAGCATAGACTAATAGATTTTTAATGACATTGAAAAAAAGATTTTATCAAAAACCTTTAAGATTAAGACAAAATCCTTGTAATGAATCATTCAGGTACATCTTTATAGAGAAGAGAAAAGAAAAAGTTCAACAATCTAAAAAAAGATAACAATCTAAAAAAATATAAGAAGCAAGGAGAATATGTATATATAATATACAAAAAAGATTCACAAGACTGAAATGTAAAAAACAAGTGGATAGAGGACAAAATCTACATAGGCTTATGGCAGAAATGGAAAGAGGCAAAGAGACAGATAATGAATATTGTGTATATAAATAATTGGTCTTTATAGAGAAGAGAAAAGAAAAAGTTCAACAATCTAAAAAAAGATAAGAAGCAAGGAGAATATGTATATATAATATACAAAAAAGATTCACAAGACTGAAATGTAAAAAACAAGTGGATAGAGGACAAAATCTACATAGGCTTATGGCAGAAATGGAAAGAGGCAAAGAGACAGATAATGAATATTGTGTATATAAATAATTGGAAAAAGTTACAGCGTTCGTTACAATTTCCTTAAAATAAATTAATTGGTCAATGTCACATCCCACTATGCATTACAATTATATACATCAAGTGTTATTAATACTATTGGCTTTTTATTTTAGAGCAACATTTCAATTCCTATTGGCATATGAAGGAATATGACACTTGTGCTCAGGTCAAAATATATTTCGACAATGTACATTGAGGATTATTTTACAAGTGCGTTGATTGTGTTACAATATATGTAGTGGCATTAAAGAGCATTGATTATTAGTCACAGTGTTTATATTAAAGAGCAACATTTTTATTAATGGAGTAGAGTTTAGGTTTTTATGCCCTAATTTGGAAAGCTTTAATTATTATACAAAATGTTCAATAATATTATTTGAAAAAATGTTGAGGACAATATTTGGAGCTTATTGTTTGCAATACCTTAATACAATGCATAATATGAGTGTGTCGATAAAATAGGTAAAAGACAATGTGTTCAGTTATTATTGCAAGGGTTAATAAAAGGAGAAACAATGTGTTGATAAAATGAAAAAGCCTTAATAAATTTAAATTTACATATGCAACATCTTATAGTATTGCAACATTTTTAATATCAATCTGGAGCAACATTTTTCTTTTCTGGATTTTGGTACATTGTTTTTATATCAACAACATCAAGATAATTGCTTAGATGAAACATTTTGTATACAACAATATGCCAACGATATGGGAATGAATACAACATTAGTTAGACTATGAATAGGACGTTGGTTTCAAGAGAGTGAATAATGTAACATTGGTTTCAATGGAATGATTGTAATAATAATAATATTCATTTTTAAGGTCACAGCCAAGCCAGACACCAAATTGGTGTATGAGACCCCCTTGTTTGTGGGACAAGGGACCCACCTCCCCGCAGCGATTTGACTGCTAAGTCTACGAAGGCATACATACTCTACCCCCCTCTGGTTTTGAACCTGTGACCTCTTAGGAGGAAACACATGCTCTTAACCATTAAGCCCACTCAAGCTGTATAACATTGAGATTGCTTTTAATACATGTTAAAATGCAACAATAATGGAACCACATGAAACTATATGGGAATGAATACAACATTAATTAGACTATGAATAGGACGTTGGTTTTAATAGAATGAATAATGTAACATTGGTTTCAATGGAATGATTGTACAAATATAACATTGACATTGCTTTTAATACATGTAAAAATGCAACAATAATGGAACCACATGGAACAATAATGGAGTGATGACATGCTGGGAGGATAAATATATTTGCTCTGGTTTTTGCACGCTGCTTTAAATATCGAGAGCGTACTTAATTTTGCTATTAAGAATGTTGCATACTTCCTTGATATATGCTATAGAACGCTGCCAGCAAATAACTATTATTTAAACAACATTGCTTTTATACATTTATGCTGGCAACATGGATATGGTTTTATACAATAACTGTTATTACAACATTGCTTTAATACATTGGTGGGTGTAGACACGGTTTATATATAACGTTTTTTTTATATTCCAGACTTAAAGTATTATTTATGGAAAGCAAACTTATTTCACTCAGTTAATATTTGGAGCAGCCTTATTATTTAATGTTTGGAGCAGAGTATATATTATGTTGAGCAGTGTTATATATTATTTTGAGCAGTGTTATTCATATGAGGAGGAGAGCATTATTGTATTTGGAATTCAATGCGATATATTATTTGAGACAGAAACGTTCACATATATGGCAATAATGCGTTCAAGAAATGTGGTTTTGGTTAACCAGCCATACATTCATGGTTATTGCATTTGGCTTTCGAGTAAACTTTGCATTATGAATTGATATCCTTATTATGTTACTTTTCTAATTTAGGGCTTCATATCTAAAAAAAAAATGATCATATAATAAATACATTGGAGCTTATTGATACGTTAGTTTTCCAACATTTGGAGAAGCTTATTACCACTATCATTGGAGCTTATTTTCTATTATTCATATTACCATTGCCATTGTATATTGGATAATAGGGAATTACAATTACTTTGTTGGCAAATAATGCAACTCCCAAAAGGTTGTTCGTTATCTGTTGATGCAAGAGGAATATGAAACACCGAAAAATGGCTCATTGATACGAGGTGTTGTTATATTTGATGTAGTTAATACTTTGTATGGAGCTGCGTTAATTTAATGGAGTTGCAATAATAATTTAATGGAGTTGCAATAATAGTGTTTTATTGGGAGTTGTATTTATATGTTTTATTGGGAGTTGTATTTATATGTATTATTTTTTATCATTTTTTAGACAATAAGTTGTTGTATTCAATGTAGTGATATTTGATGGTATCTGAATTTTTGAGTAATATGAAAACAAGTCCCATCACCAATTCTAACTTCTAAAATTTTAGAAATAAATTTACTTTCTAAAATTTTAAGATTTTAATGCTTAGAATAAATTTACCATAATCCCACATATTAATATGGAAAATTGATTTCATAAAATTTTCACAATGCCATCTACTCAAACCTTATAGAACCATATCCATTCAACCATGAAATGTGTTCATATACTATTAAATTATGGTATCGTTATCGTTCATATATTATCAATTTGTAGCAACGATCGTATATTATCAATTGCAGCAACATTCATATTCACATTGCAATTTTTTCACCGGCGATCTTGTTTTTATGGTGCGGTTATGGTAGTGCTCATATTTTATCAAATACATCCATATCTTATATGCAATCACTTGTTCATACATGCCGAACTTCAAATGAGTCCATATATTTGGTGGTCTATGCACTGCAATACATGCCTCACATATTTAAATTCTCATATAGACATGTTCTATTTGTTCATATCCTCTCACAACAATGCTGCTTAATGTATGCATCTATTATTCGGAGAGTATTATTAAGAGCTTATTTTTCATTAATATATTTATTCAATGCATTATAAAGCCATATGGAATGATATGTAGTGTTTATATGGAACAATATGTATGGTTGTTGGGATATGAGTTATTGTTGGACTATACTATTGTTTTTGGCAGTACAATATTAAAAGTTAATTAGCCACACATTCTAGCTAATTAGGATTTTGTTCCCTAATTTCATTTAATAGTTAATCTTCAGAAGTTTGACTGCAATGACTGAAGATTATTGTGGGTACTAGGTGAGTGCAAAGGTATTGAAGATATTATCAAATCAAGTTATTCATTATTCATTATGAATTCAAATTAGTTTGTCTTTCTATTCAATGCTCTCCTGGATTTTGCTAGTCAAAATATGTTATATAGGGTTATTGAATTTTAGAAGGAGAAAGTGGATTTTATTGTTTCTTTAACTAGCAAAGAAAATTTGGATCTTAATGAAAATTTGTGTGTAGCCCTTAAATAATACCCACCAAAGAAATGCTTCCATGTAAGCAGATTCTTGTAAGTGAAGTGAAGTCATAGGAGGAGTAAATTTCCATAACTATTGAGGTCTCTCTTTATGTTGTGTATGTGGTGAGTGGTAAAAAGGTTGACTGTAACATTTATTGACCAAATAGACTTCTCCATCATAAACAAAGATAAATCTCTTCTTGTACCCTTGCCATTAATGTCAAAGGGTGGGGGGGTAAGGTAAGGTAAGGAGTGTGTTATAATCAATTTCAAAGGGGGGAATTGATGGAATTATTATCATTGATGGAAAAGGAGAGACAAGGAAAATAAGTAGCAAAGATTGGATGGAAAAGGAAAATCAAAATATGTGATGTAAAAGGAGAAACAAAGAAACAACAAGAGAACTAAGGTATGTTGCAGTGACATTTGACAAAAAGAGGCTATGTTGCATGTTGTTGATGCTTGATGAGAATGTGACACAAAATTATAGGTGGGGAAATTGTAATATCTAGGAAAAAAAGCAGCAAAGATGTGATGGCAAAGGAGCAACAAAGGAAGAACAAGAGCAATAAGGTATGTTGCAGTGATGTTTGACAATGAGAGGTTATGTTTCATTTTGTTGATGCTTGATGAGAATGTAATACAAACATGTGATGTACAAAGGAACAACATTTGTAGCAAGGCATATATATTATGTTTTGATGGCTTGGAAGAATAAAGGAGTAGTAAAGTATGATGGAATATGCACAGATGAACATGCTTTATTGGCGAACATATTGTTAAAACTTGCTTTCATATGTTTGTTATGCTGCAATGGGTGTTGGTGAAAGGTTGCTTGTGCATATGGAGAAGTGGATAATTGTAAACATGTATGCATATGATGAGTGAGATGTAAGGCAAAGGAAAATACATGAAGAATATTGTGGTGCAAGGCTATTTGAATATGAAAGAAAGGCTATATTAATTCATGCTATTTGTTTATTTTATTGACACGAAGAATATAAATGCATGAAATTTGGATATGATGAAATTACTTTTATGTATTTTAATATTCAAGAGTTTAAACCCTTTTGGAATTGAAGAGAAGCCTTTGGAATGAAAAGAGACAAGTTTTGTCATTTCAAATTAGTGTGTGTGGAATACTAACAACCATCAAAGTTCATTTATAAATTTGTGTAAGGTTGTAGAGCTGAAGGGTTAGAGAGAGTTAGAGAAGATGAGAGATGATTGAGGTGTTATGCTTTAGTTATCTGGAACATATAAATCAGATGTAATGCTAATTTAAGGAGAAGAAGGATCAAAATTAGAGATGGAGATATGAAAAATTGTAGACCAGGTAAACCAACATATTGTTTTCATTTTGTATGAGGTGATTATGGTCTCCTTTAAAGTTGTGGCTTGATAAATATTAGGTCATAGGTTGTATAGGTAGGAGCCTCTTATGGGTTGTAACCTGTAGAAAACTTATGGGAGTTGGAGCTTCCTTGAGGTAGTATCCTCCTCTAGGTTGGATCCTACATAAAATCATGTAATAAGGGAGTAGGAGCTAGTTTGCATCACAACAATAACAAAGTTGTGGTTCTCCCTTTATGGTTTTCCACTTATATTTGGTTTCCATATGTGTTGCTATTATGAACTGATGCCATGTTTTGGTTTACTTATTACATGTTGTTCCCATATTAAATCTAATGGTTATTATTTTTTAGGTTGATTGCTTAATGTTTCAGTTAGAAGCAAATAGTTTTAATGTCCATGAATGGAATAAAGGATTCACCCCGTCTCAATTCAGTCAAGTTTTCATCAATTGGTATGGAGTGGGTTCCTTCAATATAAGCCTAACAAATTTAAGGTATACCTTGTTAAGTCATGGACTATAAGGAGTACACTTGCTAAGTGAAACAAACTTTCATGAATGGAGAAATAAGGTAAATTCTGAGCTGATGTCTTATGGACTGGTGTATGGGAGATAGTGTGTAATGATTACTATAAAGACTCCCACTCCAAGCAAGAACAACACTGGAATTCTTAGGAAAAATGCATAATGTATAATAATCTTGACAATAAGGATCTTGTATAGCTGTATATTTAAATTATGCAAAAGAAAATTAGAAAAGGTTACAACTTATGCATGAAGGAGAAATTAGTAGGAGAACTATCCAAAACTAGAAGAAAAATAAAAGGAAGAAAAAGTTTTGTCAAAAGTAAAGTATTAAATCAAATGAAGCAAATTTAGTTGAAGAACAATTCAAGCTTGACTTAGTCTTGGTTGAAATATAAATAATGAGGATGATACCATAAGAAACTGTTGCAAATATGTGATGAAAGAGAACATGAATTAAAGGAGGAAATTGTTAATTTGAAGACACATCTTGAAGAGGCAAGTATAATAGAAGAGATGATGAACAATGGGCTAAAGGTGAAAGAGGTACAATGTGAAAGATTAGAGTGTGAGATCATTTCAGCTAGAAGAGAGTTAGATGAAAATGGTAGGTTGAATAAGCATTTAGAAGAGGAGGTTGTCTCCATAAAGAAAGAATGAAAATGCATCGATAAAGGATAATGAAGCAACCCTAAAAAGACATACAAAAGAAGAAGCTAGTTATAGCATGATTTGTAAAGAAGCAAACAAAAACAAGTGGCAATATTGAGATGAAGAAATGGTCATTTGCTTCTTGAGTTAAATTGAGCAATTTTGAAGATCTCAAAGGATATTATTTGCTCCTTTGAAATATATCAAGGGTTTTTCCTACCATCAATATAAGAAAACAAAAAATCAATTTTAATTAGAAAAATATGCAGCAAATAAGAAGGCTTCATCAAGAAAGAAAACAAAGAATATATTCATTCACTTGGTACACAAATCATTTCTATGGTTACTGTTATTTGTTAAATGAATTTAGACATAGAGCTATTGAATGCAAAATTTTTGTAAAGAAAAGTAGAAATAACTCAAGAAAGAACACACCATTTGTTTCATTTCTTAGCCATATAAAATGATATTTGTGTAGCAATATTGGCCATATGGCCAAAGAATGCAAGTTGTTATATACTCTAAAGAGTTCTGGATAGAAAACAAAAGAAGCTCCAAGCAAACCAAATAATGAGCCAAAAGGAAATGTAGATAACAATAGAAGGCAACCAACTAAGGTATTGAAGAGGAAAAAAAAAGGAGCAAATTGAGACTTCAATAGCAAAATGAAGTCATCATAGCCTTAGGGGGAGTTGATATAGAAAGAAAAAGAAGAATTCATTCATTGTTAGAGGAGAAACAACATCTAAGGGAGAGAGAAGCCCCAAAATATCTTGAAAAATATCAAAATTTTGAGGAAGCAAACTCTTACAATGAAAAATACAATATATGTCAAGAATGACATTGTTAATGAAGAGAACAAGGATGTATATGAAAATGAAAATGCCTTAGTTGAGACTGTCAAAATATTTGCTCACAATTGTCACAGAAGGAACATTCCATCCAAATTATTTTCCTTTGAAGAACATGTAACAAAGATGTTAGAAAGTAGATTACATGAACATAAAATGCAAATGACAGTCAATGTATTAGTGAAAAAAAATTAAGCAAATAATGAAGCAAAATTCAAAGAAATGTTCTAGTGCAGAGATATTTTATTTGCATATCTATATATACTTTGCAGAAGAGACTACATGTTGTAGAAAATGAGGCTTATTAGTCACATAGCTACAACCATCTAAAGAAAAAGTTGTGACAAAATCAAACTTGCAACACTTTGAAAGAAATAGTCATTATCTTAAAAGGAACAAGAAATGGCTTCAGAAAGTAGTTGGGCATATCATTGAAAGAGCTCTACTAAAAAATTAGAGAAGAATACCTATTTTTAAGGGAATGAATGCTTGTGGGGAAAAAAGGAAGAAAAAGAAGAGGAGAATGTATAGCCTAGATGAATGAAACAACATATTTGATCTTGCACAAGCATAAACTAATAGATTTTGAATGACATTGAAAAAAGATTTTATCAAAAGCCTCTAAGATTAAGACAAAATCCTCATAATGAATCATTCAAGTACATCCTTATAGAGAAGAGAAAAGAAAAAGTTCAACAATCTAAAAAGAGATAAGAAGCAAGGAGAATATGTATATATAATATAAAAAAAAAAGATTCACAAGAATGAAATGTAAAAAATAAGTGGATAGAGGACAAAATCCACATAGGCTTATGGTAGAAATGGCAAGAGACAAAGAGACATATAATGAATATTGTGTATACATTCTTGTAAAAAATAAGTGGATAGAGGACAAAATCCACATAGGCTTATGGCAGAAATGGCAAGAGACAAGGAGACATATAATGAATATTGTGTATATAAATAAGTGGACAAAGTTATAGCGTTCGTTACAATTTCCTTAAAATAAATTAATTGGTCAATGTCACATCCCACTATGCATTATAATTATATACATCAAGTGTTGTTAATACTACTGGCTTTTTATTTTAGAGCAACATTTCAATTCCTATTGGCAATTCCTATTGGCATATGAAGGAATATGACACTTGTGCTCAGGTCAAAATATATTCGACAATGTACATTGAGGATTATTTTACAAGTGCGTTGAGTGTGTTACAATATATGTAGTGGCATTAAAGAGCATTGATTATTAGTCAGAGTGTTTATATTAAAGAGCAACATTTTTATTAATGGAGTAGAGTTTAGGTTTTTATGCCCTAACTTGGAAATCTTTAATTATTATACAAAATGTTCAATAATATTATTTGAAAAAATGTTGAGGACAATATTTGGAGCTTATTGTTTGCAATACCTTAATATAATGCATAATATGAGTGTGTTGATAAAATAGGTAAAAGACAATGTGTTCAGTTGTTATTGCAAGGGTTAATAAAATGAGAAACAATGTGTTGATAAAATGAAAAAGCTTTAATAAATTTAAATTTACATATGCAACATCTTATAGTATTGCAACATTTTTAATATCAATCTGGAGCAACATTTTTCTTTTCTGGATTTTGGTACATTGTTTTTATATTAACAACATCAAGATAATTGCTTAGATGAAACATTTTGTATACAACAATATGCCAACGATATGGGAATGAATACAACATTGGTTAGACTATGAACATTGGTTAGAATAATAGGAGGTTGGTTTCAATAGAATGAATAATGTAACACTGGTTTTAATGGAATGATGGCCCTATATACATCACTGATTGTACAAATATAACATTGAGATTGCTTTTAATACATGTAAAAATGCAACAATAATGGAACCGCATGGAACAATAATGGAGTGATGACATGCTGGGAGGATAAATATATTTGCTCTGGTTTTTGCAGGTTGCTTTAAATATGGAGAGCATACTTAATTTTGCTATTAAGAATGTTGCATACTTCCTTGATATATGCTATAGAACGCTGCCAGCAAATAACTATTATTTAAACAACATTGCTTTTATACATTTATGCTGGCAACATGGATATGGTTTTATACAATAACTGTTATTACAACATTGCTTTAATACATTGGTGAGTGTAGACACGGTTTTTTTTTTTTTATATTCCAGACTTAAAGTATTATTTATTGAAAGCAAACTTATTTCACTTGGTTAATATTTGGAGCAGCCTTATTATTAGTCCCTGCCCTCCAGGCCTGGCAGGGACTATAGTAATCGATTCCTTTCGATTGCATTAGTCTGACACAGGAACCGATAAATCCATTTTTGTTAAAGCAAAGTTAAACCAAAGTTTGGCGATATGTTGGCGATATGTCCCACTAAATTTTATGTTTGCCGATGCGTGTAACCAATGGCAGCAACGATCGTCTTATTTGGCCTCAGTACGAGGTATACAATTTGAAAACTTAGGAAAATGTTCGGAAAGAATTTGGTTAATTAGTACAGCTTCGCCTCAGTGAAGTAATGCTATCTTTGGGATAGCATTAGTTGGCTAACATTTAATGTTAATTGGCTAACATTACGGAGAAATGGGGGTATGGCGTAGGTTAGGTTTATTAAACAGGGGGAGTGTCAATTTGCATGGAAGCAGTACGTGTCAATTTGCATGGAAGCAAGACTTTACTTAGCCTCCCTTAAAACGCCTTCACCCTCAGCTGTTGCTTCATCTGCAACGTATTATGCTAATTCATATCCTCCTTGCGCTCCATCCTGCACCATAGCTCTCAGCTCTCGGCCGTGGCTTCCTGCCCGCTCCACCCTGCAAGAAGTAACCGACGACATTGGATGCCAAGGATGTTGCATACCAGGTATATTGCTGCAACGACATATTTTATAACATTATGCTAATTCATATCCTCCTTGCGCTCCATCCTGCACCATAGCTCTCAACTCTCGGCGGTGGCTTCCTGCCCGCTCCACCCTGCAAGAAGTAACCGACGACATTGGATGCCAAGGATGTTGCATACCAGGTATATTGCTGCAACGACATATTTTATAAAAGAGAAAATAATGGTTAAATTTATCACAAAAATATTGAAATTTATTTCGTGCGATAACCGCTGTTCTACTTCTATTTCTCTATGATTACACTACGTCTCTGAGGATATAAATTTTGGAGAAACTGATGTTTCTGTATGATTAAAAGAATACCTCTTTTGCTCAACGGCAGAAAGCTTGGCTTCAAGGCGTTCTTTTGCTCAGCCGCAGAAAGCTTGGCTTCAAGGCGTTGTACCAAGTCTTCAGGGTTTGCAGGCCTCTCCTTGTCCAAACAGGGCACCGCTCAGTGCAGTGTTACTTATGCCATATCCACCTTCGTACATATTCTCATAACCACACGCTCCTCCTGCAATGCAATGCCATACCATCGGTCCCAACACCGCCAGATCCAAAACAACAACCCATCAGATTCCAGAAATAACAAACATCCCATTGCAATTTCAGTCAAATAATTTGAATGGCAAAATGTTTAGAGATTTACCCATATCAGTGGAAGTTCCATGAACCTCTCCATAGAATGTTGCATGAGCCCGCATCCATTCTCTTCCATTGCCTGCAGTTACCAATTTGAATTGTTCGGAACAGTACCAGATCATTACCATATTGATGATCAAATTGATGGCCATGGCCATCATATTTTTCCTTGCCATCTTCTGCAGCTAAAATGTGACTCACAAGTTATTCTGTAACTCAAATTCGATATAGAGCAACTGATGCACTGAGCTTGGCCTTGGTGGATGATGTTGAGGTGAGGTATATATAAGTGAATTGTTGCACAAGCGTCTGCATATCCTTCAAAGTCACATTCGTTTTCACGTCAGTCTTCCAAATATAGTTAAATTCAAACAGCTTTTGTCCTAAATTGAAACAGCTTTTGTTCTCCGGAAAGTGCTGTACAACTGGTAGCCACTGCTTTCGTTGCTAATTCTGGTCGATTCATTTTTATGCAAGCTACTGTAAGCTGCAACACACGGGAAATCAAGACATTCAGATACATGTAATGAAAAAAGCCTTGCGTAATCACCTTATTGTCATTGACATAAAAAAAATAGCATTATTAATGGCTCACCTGCCACAACAAAGTGGGCCAAGATCCTCCATTGTCGTATGACCAGGGCCTGTAGCAACATACTTTGTGCTGCCATGCCCAGACCATGGAGAAACTTAGCGTTATTCGGAGAGTATTTAATTGATAATGAAACATGGGATTTTACACCAACATCATCGGTTCAATCCTGACGTAAAGCCAACCCCCGTGGCCAGAATCCATGAATTGCCAGAAATGAATTGACCAACTGTGAAGATAGTAGCAACAGCCCAAACACGAGTTTCAAATCGCTGTTGCGAAGGAGGTTCCTGATTCATGTCCTGTAGACCAACCCTGAATTTCGTAATCCTGCCTCCAGGTCTAAACCAAACTTGCTTCAGGAATGTACCTTCCGCGGGCTATAGCGCTCGGAAGACAATCTGTGCACAGATAGAAGCCGCTTTGCCTTTCTGATTCTCCTCGTTCATGCGATTTATTTCTCGCAGTATGGTCATCTGTATGAATTACACGGCGTTTCATAAGAATCTCTTTCTGTGCTGTTGCGTCTAGAGAAGGCCGGCGAAGAAGACGATGACTTATCCTGCGCCACGTTTTGCTCATGCGTCATGCTTGAAATACTTGGACTCCATGCATGCCCCTATGCTTTACTTATAGCATTAAAGAGGCTCACTACAAGTGCAAGTCGTTTAACAAATCATTAACATTGTGTTATAATCATAATTTCAATAACATAGGTTGATCTCACCAATATCCAAAGTTTTCTTCGTTGATATCTATATTTACAATGTTAGTCCTTGGAGCAATATCGAAACTGGTATTTATGTTATAAACTGCAATGCCAAAGTTTCACTGTCACAATACCTATGTTAGACATCAGACACCGTGGAAGGCGGTACGCCTGAGGAATCAAATGCTAATCCTCTCATTCCAACATTTCGCATACCATGTGTCGATCACGTGGGCTTTTAGGATTGGGTGTCGATGAGAGTCCATGCATGCCCCTATGCTTTACTTATAGCATTAAAGAGGCTCACTACAAGTGCAAGTTCTTTAACAAATCATTAACATTGTGTTATAATCATAATTTCAATAACATAGGTTGATCTCAACAATATCCAAAGTTTTCTTCGTTGATATCTATATTTACAATGTTAGTCCTTGGAGCAATATCGAAACTGGTATTTATGTTATAAACTGCAATGCCAAAGTTTCACTGTCACAATACCTATGTTAGACATCCATACCATGTGTCGATCACGTGGGCTTTCAGGATTGGGTGCCGATGAGAGTCCATGCATGCCCCTATGCTTTACTTATAGCATTAAAGAGGCTCACTACAAGTGCAAGTTGTTTAACAAATCATTAACATTGTGTTATAATCATAATTTCAATAACATAGGTTGATCTCACCAATATCCAAAGTTTTCTTCGTTGATATCTATATTTACAATGTTAGTCCTTGGAGCAATATCTAAACTGGTATTTATGTTATAAACTGCAATGCCAAAGTTTCACTGTCACAATACCTATGTTAGACATCAGACGCCGTGGAAGGCGGTACGCCTGAGGAATCGAATGCTAATCCTCTCATTCCAACATTTCCCATACCATGTGTCGATCACGTGGGCTTTCAGGATTGGGTGCCGATGAAAGGTTAAGATGAATCAAAATGATCCAACGACCTGCCATATGTTTCTCGAACCCTTCTCGAACCCTAAACGCTCATTAGCAATTTTCCTGTCATTCGTGAGATAGTCTACAATCTGCGTTGTTGAATGGTAACAAAGAAATTCCAACAACTACTCGATTTGGAAGAGCTATGCCAATATCTCTAGCACAGAGACTCCACATTGCGACACATCGTAACTCTCTAGCATCCTCGATGTCAAACTTTCACAGCGGTGCCATGAGTGTCAGAGACAGGAACCACCTAGGGTTTCCCTCTAGATTAATGTGGCCATCTGTGAAGTTCAGGCCCTCCTTGCTTGCGACTGCTAAGAGATTTTACAACACCCCAACTTTTCTTAACATGTTTATATGCATTTGGGTTTCTTAGAGAAATTTGTTTTTTCTTTCAGAAGACAATATTCGCACACAGACTTGTTGCGATGGTCAGTTAGCTTACCAGGTCTTTGGCAGGTAAGCCCATGATCTCAGGCAGGCGAGAAGGTAGGTCTCCAGCTATGGAACTGCACCTGCCCTCTGAAACTTCAATAAAAACCATGCACAGGATTTGCTATGTGGTTCTCAAACCACAGAATACAGGGGAGGCTGCTGGTGGCTGGACCAGCCCAGGGACTAGCTGCCATGCAGCCTCACTTGTTTAATGTTTGGAGCAGAGTATATATTATTTTGAGCAGTGTTATTCATATGAGGAGGAGAGAATTATTGTATTTGGAATTCAATGCGATATATTATTTGAGAGAAACGTTCACATATATGGCAATAATGCGTTATATTTCAATTGGCTAACCAGCAATGTGTTCATGGTTATTGCATTTGGCTTTCGAGTAAACTTTGCATTATGAATTGATATCCTTATTATGTTACTTTTCTAATTTAGGGCTTTATATCTAAAAAATGATCATATAATAAATACATTGGAGCTTATTGATACGTTAATTTTCCAACATTTGGAGCAACTTATTACCACTATCATTGGAGCTTATTTTCTATTATTCGTATTACCATTTCCATTGTATATTGGATAATAGGGAATATGAAACTTCCTTGAATTTCTCACTGGAATTCACTACATTTCTCGACTCCCTGCCTCCTCTTCTTTTATCACTCGAAAAATATAATAGTCGTTGAATGCAACATGGATGAGTGAATTCTCAATGGCTCGATGATGTTTCAGGTAGTGTATCCATTAGATACTTGTTTTCATAGTCTGTAGCTTTGTACCAGTGAATTAAAATATCCAACTCAAGTTTTAAACTCTCTCGTCTCCTTTTTGTCTTCTTAAAGATGCATTGAATGCAACTATTCAGGAATCCCAAGACCAACGATGCTAGAGGGGATACCCTGAGAATTGCGATGGACCATAACCTAGTCAATTCACCCGAAAAAATTTCTATGCCCAACAAATTTTTAAAGCATCAATTGTGAATTAATGTTAGTTAATTAAAGGTCTTGATCATTGATGGAAAGGAATCTACTATATCCAAGTATATTGAAAACTAGAACATTGATCTTGATGTGCATTCCCTCTTTGTTAGGAGAGGCTTATTGCTAGATGTTAACCAAGTACCTAGCAAACTTTTCATAGCATCTCAAAGAAAAAAAATGGAAGTCCAAGTCTAGATCAATTAGTGAAGAGAAAAAAAAATCGATTTATTTCTCCTCCAAGTAATGCTTTCTTGCAAACAATATTGTTTGAGGAACATTTCTTCTTTTATTCCATGTATTAGGGAATAGTTCTGCAACAACATAATAAGAAATCCACATTTTCTTTCTTTGTTATTTGATAAACATGATTTTCCTTTATAGGGAAGAATTATGCAATTCCATAATGGAAAGTGATTTGTTATTTGATAAACATTTTAATATTTTTTTAATGTCGTAAGGAGTAATTATGGAACTCCATAATGTAAAAATATAGGGAAAATAAATTAAGTGGAACAAATGAATATAAATACTGATTATCCAAATAATGCAACTCCCAAAAGGTTGTTCGTTATCTGTTGATGCAAGAGGAATATGAAACACGGAAAAATGGCTCATTGACACGAGGTGTTGTTATATTTGATGTAGTTAATACTTTGCATGGAGCTACGTTAATTTAATGGAGTTGCAATAATAGTGTTTTCTTCAGAGTTGCATTTATATGTATTATTTTTTATCATTTTTTAGATAATAAATTGTTGTATTCAATGTAGTGATATCTAATAATATTTGAATTTTAGAGTAATATGAAAACAAGTCATATCACCAATTCTAACTTCTAAAATTTTAGTGTTCAAATTTTTTTTACCATAATCCCACAGGAAAATTGATTTCATAAAATTTTCACAATGCCAACTACTCAAACCTTACCGAACCACATCCATTCAACCATGAAATGTGTTCATATACTATTAAACTATGGTATCGTTCATATATTATCAATCGCAACAATGTTCATATATTATCAATTGTAGCAACGTTCGTATATTATCAATTGCAACAGCATTCATATTCACATTGCAATTTTTTCCCTGGTGATCTCTTTTTTATGGTGCGGTTATGGTAGTGCTCATATTTTATCAAATACATCCATATCTTATATGCGATCACGTGTTCATACATGCCTACCTTACATGCCGAACTTCACATGAGTCCATATATTTGGTGGTCTATGCACTGCAATACATGCCTCACATATTTAAATTCTCATATAGACATGTTCTATTTGTTTATATCCTCTCATAACAATGCTTAATGCATTTATTATTTGGAGAGTATTATTAAGAGCTTATTTTTCATTAATATATTTATTCAATGCATTATAAAGCTATATATAAAGATATGTAGTGTTAATATGGAACAATATGCATGGTTGTTGGGATATGAGTTATTGTTGGACTATACTATTGTTTTTGGCAGCACAATATTAAAAGTCAATTAGCCATACATTCTAGCTAATTAGGATTTTGTTCCTTAATTTCATTTAATAGTTAATATTCAGAAGTTTGATTGTAATGGCTGAAGATTATTGTGGGTACTAGGTGAGTGCAAAGGTATTGAAGATATTATCAAATCAAGTTATTCATTATTCATTATGAATTCAAATTAGTTTGTCTTTCTATTCAATGCTCTCTTGGATTTTGCTAGTCAAAATATGTTATATAAGGTTACTGAATTTTAAAAGGACAAAGTGGATTTTATTGTTTCTTTAACTAGCAAAAAAAATTTGGATCTTAATGAAAATTTGTGTGTAGCCCTTAAATAATACCCACCAGAGAAATGCTTCCATGTAAGCAGATTCTTGTAAGTGAAGTGAAGTCATAGGAGGAGTAAATTTCCATAACTATTGAGGTCTCTCTTTATGTGGTGTATGTGGTGAGTGGTAAAAAGGTTGACTCTAACATTTATTGACCAAATAGACTTCTCCATCATAAACAAAGATAAATCTCTTCTTGTACCCTTGCCATTAATGTTAAAGGGTGGGGGAGGGGGGTAAGGTAAGGTAAGGAGTGGGTTATAATCAATTTCAAAGGGGGGAATTGATGGAATTATTATCATTGATGGAAAAGGAGAGACAAGGAAAATAAGTAGCAAAGATTGGATGGAAAAGGAAAATAAAAATATGTGATGTAAAAGGAGAAACAAAGAAACAACAAGAGAACTAAGGTATGTTGCAGTGACATTTGACAAAAAGAGGCTATGTTGCATGTTGTTGATGCTTGATGAGAATGTAATACAAACATGTGATGGAAAAAGAACAAAACATGCAAAAAGGAATTTCTATTATGTTTTGATGGCTTGGTAGAATAAAGGGCTAGTAAAGTATGATGGCATATGTACAGTTAGTGTATGCACTGTTGAGAAGGTATTGTTGGAGAACATATTATTAAAACTTACTTTCATATGTTTGTTATGATGCAAAGGGTGTTAGTGAAAGGCTTTTTGTGTTTACATATGTTGATTTTGATAATTTTGGAAGCTCAATGATAAATTTCAATCATGGAACTAGATTCTTATTTTCTATACTGCCAATTTTGATTATTGAAGCACTCAAATCAAATAAGGGAAAGTGTACTTATGAAGAAAATACCACATAAGCACATTTTGACACTTAGACCCTAACAAGAAATTGGTCACCCTTGGAAGCCTATAAATACAAGTGACTCCAAGCTCATTTGAATATCACCAATCATCTTCTTCTTCTTCTCTTCTTCATTGATTGGTTCGCGTCTAAAGCTTGGTCAACCAAATAGGTTCGCACAAGTTAGAGATTACATATAGTCATAGGCTTGTCAAAGAATATTTTCAATTGTATTCATAGGCTTACATGCTCAAGAGAAAAGTTTCCTCTGATATAAATTGATATTGGAAACATATTTTTGAATGTTATTGGGCTAATTTTGTTGGATGATTTTTTATTGGGCTCATTGTACTATGTGTTGAACATTTTATGACAATCTAATAAACAAGAAGAATTTCAAGGGTTTTCCCCATAGTGGGTTTTTCCCTGGTCTTTGATCAAATTTTGTGTCTCTTGTTGATGTGTTGATTTTCTCATTTATCGTTGCATTTAATGTTCTATCTTCAATTACTATTGATGATTGGAAACATTAATTTATATTGTAAAGGTTGCTAATTGAAGAATTGAATTGAGCTAAAGTAATTGAAACAACATAGAGAAGTGTGAAAATTAACATAATATCAGAGCTAAGGTGAAGGATAAGCCCAAAACAAGACAAGTATTGAAGAAATCATCTTTGGAGAGGTGAAGGAGCAGATCTAGTCAATTCAAAGATGTCTTCCTCTTTCTTCAAGGAACATGAGAAGTTGGGTGACTCATATAATTTTATTTCATGGAAAGTCAAGTTGGAAATCATATCTCATAACAATGATGTTTTGGATTACATTCAAGCAAAAGTACTAGGGCCTCTCGAGAATTCTTCCACTGCTAATTTACTTACATATGTTGTAAATTTGAGAAATTCTAAGGACATGTATGATAAAAGAGTTGACATGTATGAAGTCAACAATTTGAATGAAATCATCTCCTTGAAAGATAAACTCAAAGACATAAATATGAAGAAGGGAGAGTATGTGCAATCCTACATTATTAGGATATCTTGTCTTAGATATCAATTGCAAAGAGTTGGAGAAACTGTGCGTGACAAGGAATTGGTGATGATAATTCTTAGAGGTGTCCCTCATGTTTGGGATACCTTCATACTACCATTAATAACAACAATTCTTTAATGTCATTTGAAGAAACTATTGGAAAGCTCTCTCAAGAAGAATCAAGGATGATATCAAGAGGAAGGATACAAAAGCATGAAGAGAGATATCCGGCTTTATTGTCACTAAAAATAAGAAGAAATGAAAAGGAGGACCATCAAATTCAAGAAATCCTCCACCTCGAGATACAAAGAGAAGGAATAATAGAACACCATACATTGAGTGCTACAATTGTCACAAGAAGAGTCAGTATGCTCAATATTTCCACGAGAAGAACAATGGTCCATGCTACAACACTAGAAGCAAAAAATGGCGACTCTGCTCGAGAAGAACAATGGTCCATGCTACAACACTAGAAGCAAAAAATGGCGACTCTGCTTGGGATGCTATATACTTTTCATCCTCTTTTCTCATATGATCTCTTGATTAGTTTGACCGACCATATAGTTCTTAGTTAGTTTGAGCGTTTATAGGTTTGCACAATCACTCATTGCTACCTTAGAGTGCTAATTTTGAAGTGTTTGTGGAAATATTTTTATTTTTTTCCTTTTTCCTTACCCGACGCTTTTTTATCTCATAGTCATGCTACCAGCGTGTTTTCTTTTGAAATAGTTGCACTGATTCTTGTACACAATATTTTGTCACACCTCCCTTACTTCCCTGTGACATACCCCAAAGTGCCTGAAACATGACCATCATGGAGTGTACTCATTCAGATATGCAACTTAGATCCTCCCTAAAACATTGATTGGAAAATGCCTTGAGCTTCCCTTAAAGGAAATGGCTCTAAAACCCTAATTTTAGAATCATCGCTCCACTGATACTAAAAACCACGATGGTCACTAGTTGCACTATACTCGCCCCACGATTCCATTGCTCTGTTGGCTTGTATACCCTTGCTAATCCCTAAAAGGAAATTTTCCCAAAGAGTACAAGAAGCTTCGTGATCTAGAAGCTTCCAAAACGACGAGGTGGAGGTTATGAGGTCGATTTCTCTCAACTTGGCCTTTTGGCCTTATCCCTAGGAGCTACCTCCTTGAGATGAGGGCCTTCTCCAATCTTTGGAGAGATCCTAACCCCATTTCCCTACCTATATATTCATCCTCTCCCATTCCCAAATGATTGGTATTTGGCTATTTTCACCCTTATGCTAAGATTATGCCTATATGCTACTCATTTGGCTTGGAGAAGGAGTGCTTGGAGAGCTTCAGCTTGGCTTTGGATATTCATTCAAGGAGAGATTATTAGCATCAAGGCTTGGCTCTATGCTTCCTCCTTTATTCTATTAATATATACAACTTTTGGTTCATTTTCCATCAATGTGTATATTGATGTATCATTTATCTTAATGCTCCTTGCTGTTAAGTAGGTTACTTTTGATTATGATATTTGTACTTGCATGCTTTGTTGTGTTGTGGTCTCTTGTGTAGGCATTTAAACACTATGAGAAGTTGGACTGAGCCCGTAGCACAAGCGATTCGAGGTCTTCAACAAAGGAAGACATTATAGCATCAGAATGAGGTAGGCCATCTTCCTCGTCTTCTATTTCAATTGTAACTTAGGAAAATGTCGAATAGATTGTCACATAGGTTGCTAGTCCCACTCATTGGGCCAGAGGAATCATCTCTGTCCGCAGAGATGATTACCTAGACAACAAAAAGGAGACTCTTCTAGGGAATATATAACCCTTTCCATCATTCCTTCAATTAGATCCTTTGACTAGTTAGACGAGTCGTCGATTTCTCGGCTTGTCTCCATGAGTCTTGGTTTATACCATCACTAATTATGTTCTTATAGTGCTAAGTATCGATTGTTTCTTGGAATATTTTTTGTTTTTTCCCACATTCCTCGCCCATCGTGGGTTTAGCTATAAGAGTCACGCTCACAGCGTGAGTTTTTACCGGTATAGTCTCGATGAAAATAAAATTCTTCACGATTTACCCGTGCTAAAAATCATCACTACTTTTGCTATACAAAGTAGTGTTCATGACCCCGACCATCGTGGGTTTGGCTATGAAAAGTAGCGATGATAATCTAATCATCACAGGTTTTGGTATCTAAAGTAGTGTTGATCCTTGAATGTGAGACTTTTTAAGGTTTCTTTCTTAGAGTACAATGTGTCTTGGCCTCTAAGGCATTTGCCCATCCTATATGCTTGGATTTGTCAGTCCTTTGATTGATTGTCTTGATTAATTTGCAAAATTTGTCTCATTGGCTTCAAAATGAAATCTTAATGAGTTATAGGGTTTCTGGTCAATTGGTCATTGCTTGCTCCTTGTAGATGTGATTGAGATGTTTGTTTTTCTAATTGATTGAGTGTTGTTTTTTGTGGAAATCATTGAAAACATTGTTTTGCATTTGTTTTAGCTTGTATTTCGAAATTTACCCTTTGTGAAAATGCATTATATTAGTTGCATTGAAAAGTTATTTTTTGAGATTCATCATTGAAAATAGATCACATTTTTCAGTGATTGAAAGCTAAAATTTGTATTAGGTGCTTCAAATCATTCAAAATGAAAAGAAAATAATACTTCATATAAGTGCATCTTAGTAAAGTTAAAATAATTTTTCTTTCGAAAAGTTGCATTTAGGATAGTGAAAAGTGAAAATCATTTTTACTTTTGGCATTGCATTTGGAAGACGAAAGTGAAAGTTAGTGAAAGGAATTTTGCATGATGCATTATTGATTGAAATTTCTTCCCTTCGTTAGTCTAGCTTTTTGAAGTGGAAAATTTCCTTTTCTCATATAGCTACATCTTAGGGATTCATGTGACATTGTTTTGAGCCCAAAACTGAAACATAATTGAAGATAAACGTTAAAATTTACCTCAATCACCCTAAGGAGCATTTGGAACTTAACACAAATATCTAGAGGTCTAGGTTAGAGATGTGTTCTGACATATTTAAACATAGCAGTTTTCGTTAATTTCCTGCAGTGTATCTCGAGGGTGAAATCATGTCCCAATATGGATGTACATAGAAGGTTCTCCAGTACTTTCGGGTATATCAGAGGCACTTCAGTATGATAAGCATATAGGGATGCTCTCATCAAACGGTTCTGCATTAAACAACGCTAACATGGATTTTTTCTCCCCGTACCGTCGAGTATATATTGGGATACCCCACTAGGTTGCTATCCTTTAGCCACAAGTAACCAAATCAGCTTCCTTGTAAACGTGATACATCGAACACAACATTCGAGTAGATTGGCCACCATACGTTAAGTCCTTGGTTTTGGCTAAGGTGTATATAGTAATTCACAGATACTTGGTAAACCCTTTTTCCTAGATTACCCCTTTTTTATTTATTTTTGTTAAAGTTCTAAAATCAATTAATTGACCGTGAAAAAACATCCTTCCTGTGGAAATACTCCTTAGTAGACATTAGTTTGATACCAATGGAAACATTTCCCATGCCTACCAACCAAGGAAATCCCCTTGATGGGAATCCTTTTCCTTTTCCTTCTTTTGAAAATGTTGGTGCTCCTCACATGGCAACATTGGTCCTTCCTGGATTGACTGTTCATGTGCCAGTTTGGTCATTTTTGACCTCAGTGATTCCGAGTGTCCAAACTGATTTTCAACCGGGTTTTCCTCCACATGAACAACACAAACCTCATGTTAATCCTAAAGTTGACCCCTTGCCTTCTTCGCCTATTTCTTCAGCCTGTTCTTCCTCTTCGCCTTGTGAAAGTCTGGATTCTAGTAACCAAGAAGCTAAGAAGGAGAAGAAGAGGACGAAGAAGAAGAAGAAGCAAAATAAGCAAGGAAAAAACCAAACAACTATTGTTACCGATGCAACTAATGAAGAAAAATATTCCAACCAACTCCAAAAAGTAAAATTACCTTGCATGTTATGTAAGGGTGACCACCTTGTTCGGAATTATCATGGTATTCCCAAGTTCTTAGAAGTGTGTTCCACAGGTTCACATCGACCTTTGTCATTAGCTTCTCGAGTTCATGTTGGTCACAAACCTTCAACTAGTAAAGTCCATGGGAAAAAGGGAAAAGTCAAATTTCCCTGTAAGTTGCGTGAAGGTATTCATCCCATTCACCTTTGTCCTCTTATGGATGAAGCTTCCAAAGAGTTGGAAAACCTTAAAACTTCCCAACCTCGTCTTCTAGCTAGGTATCAGAAGCTTTCCCTTGATCCTTCGCTAGTTGATCAAGTGATTGATCAAAAACCATCTTTGGTCAAACCCACTCTCTCTAAAAGTGAGTCTCGTGAGTTTGTTATCAACCAACTATTGGTTGAGAAACCAGTAGACTTGACTCCACTTTCAGTTAATTGTACCTTTCAGGTAGAGATTGAACCCCATATTGCTCAGTTTCTTTTTGTCTCTTTAGTTTCGAATGAACTAGAGAGAAATCCTCTTGTTCCTCAGGTGCAAGATAATAGTTCTCTTATTCCCATAGAGCAAGAGGGTAGCTCTCATGTTCCTACGACATCCCCTCCGAGTAGTTTAGTCACTTACTTTGATTGGAATCAATTGGCAGGATGTCACCTTCTATCTTATGTGCCTTTCCAGATTACAGTACATGCTTACCTTATGGCCATACCTAGCACAGTCATATATGAGGGCGCATATGTTAGCATTCTATCCTCAACTGCTTGGCAAGCTTTCGGTTCTCCTCAATTTGTCCTTGTCACCCAGAATATGTTAGCTTTTAACAGAGGAACTAGTTAACCATTAGGGATCCTTCCTAAGTTACCTATTAATTTGGGAGGAAAGACTGTCTATATAGATGTTATGGTTGTCCAAGGCCCGTTGGATTTTAATCTACTCCTTGGCTATGACTATGTTTATGTCATGTGAGCTCTTTTTTCTTCCCTCTTTCGAGTGATGTGCTTCCCGCATGAAGGAAGCATTGTGATCATTAATCAACTTACATTCGTTGGTGCTAAATCAACTCCCACTCAACGTCATCCCTAAGTGGTTCTCATATGCAAGTGGTATCACCCCCACCATAGGTTAATTACCTGGCTACCTATTCCATGCCTACATCTATTGATGATCTAGTAGGTGATGTAGTATGCCATGTACTGGGGACGTTAGAGCCTGATTTTTCCATTGGATCCCTGGACATGTATCCCTTCTAGAGTGTTGTTATCCTGTCTGATGAGAAACTATTGGAAGCCATGGCCTCTTTTCGTCTCTGATCAAAGATCTGGAGAAGAGTTACTTGTCTTGTGTCATGCTCATTAAAAAATGAAACAAGGGATATGAGGATATTTATTTTACCATGTCAACCTCATTAACAAATGAAATAGGTTCCCATGAGGATATTTCTTTTACCATGTCAACCTCGGTAAAAAATGAAACAAGGTTTCATGACCATGGTTCTTTTCCTGTGTCAAGCTCATTAAAAAGTGAAACACATCCCCTTCCAATTTGAGTCTTTGAGTAGATCTTGTAAAACCCTAGTCGAGTCTTTCACTTGATCTCGTAAGTGAACCTTCATTCCATCTACCTGTTAGTAGCCAGTAGTCTACTTAGGTGAATGAAATGAACTTGGGGGGCATGTACCTCGAATTGAGTCATTATGTTGGGGGCATGAAAACTCATCTCAAATATAGTTTATCTTTGTTTCAAGCTTGTGTAAAAATGAAACCAAATCCAAGCATAGTTTTTTCCCATGTTTCAAGCTTGTGAAAAAATTAAACCATCTTCAAGTATACTCAAGCATAGTTTCCCATGTTTCCCATTTTACCTCCCGTGATTTCCATTTTATCAACCTGTTTTGGCTAGATGATCCTTGGTTTTCTCCTTTCCATTGTTACCATATATTTGGCTGATCATATGCTTTCACTTGGTTGTTTTACCCTTGCCTGAGGAACATTTACAATGAGTGGCCTTATTAGCCATCCTCTTAAATCTTACATGTTTCGAGCAGTTCCATCATGACCAGAACCGGTTGTTATCTTTTTATACCACTCGTTATTCCAGGGAGAGACATCTTTTAACTCTTTTATGACTCTTGAAATATGAAAATATTGTCAAGCACTTGTCTTTTCGAACTCGTAAAACTAAATGAAATGACGTCTACTAAGTATAAGTTTAACCATTTTCCAGATTGAGATAAACTAGTTACGAAAAAGGAATACCTTAGTCAAATAGACTAAGAGGTTGTCTTGAATATTGTTTTCTACCTTTTCGGATTCGAGAGACTATTTACGAAAAGGTACATTTGGAGTTTTATTTTCCACCTCTTTTTCAAACTCTTAAAAATGAAAAAAATGTCGAGTTTCCCTTCTGTTAGACTCGTAAAAGTTAAAAGACGTAGGACTTGTCATCATGAAAAGGCCAAGTTTTTCCTTTCTAGAGCTCATAAAACTTACAAGAATGGATTCATCCAAAGGATGAACTTATAGGACATTAATATCCTATCCCCTTCAAGCTTGTGATAAAAAGTAATGGGGTACTCACTAGAAATGGTGGGGGAAAAAGTGAAAGTGATCATCTCTCGTATTTTGTAAAGGCATCATGTCACTCTTGAACATGACACTCATCTATTACTCATCTCGGGTTTGGAACATCCTCACTTGGTCACTTGCCTTCTTGGGTTTCGGAAATCCATTTTGCGTCTCATATGATTATACCACTTCGTCATCATGACCTCTAATCCTATGTTGAGTCAAATGCTACCAAACTCTGGATTCGTGCCACTGATATTTTCAAGAGAAGTCTTATCTGTATTTTTTTACCACTTATACATTGCCTAACTTTTTACCACAGTCCTGGATCACACTTGTCTATTTGACTACATCCTTTTGTTTTGTGTCGATGATGTGGGATTCATTATGGACTTCCTTCGATGGATCACTTCCTGTTGACTTCAGCTCATTATCGAGGAAGATGATCTAGAAAATCCCTTCTAGTACCTTAAAGCTTGCATGCCTCAATGGCAAGTTCTTCACATTCGATGACATGTTTACACCATTGACCTTCGATCAGATGACTCCATGGGTGGTCGACTTCAGCTTCATTATTCACATTCGTGGATTGCGATGATTGTACCTTGAGATCCATTTTCATTATTGGTGGTTTCTCTCTTGCCTGTTAATGGTTTACATCATTGATCGGTACTCAGGTGGGTTTCTATCATTTTCGACTTCAACACTTCTATTTCACATGTTAGAATTTGTACATTGACCAGGTCAAGATGAAGCGCAAGACCCTGGATTATGTGTGGTAAATCTAGGTTTCTTGAAGTTATGAGTTAGTCATGATTGTACCCATGTTTCCTCTAGTAGGATGGATGTGTCCATACCGTGGATCCATATCTATGATCCTTTCTATTCGGATGGCTATATCCATACCATGGACCCATATAGATGATCCCCTTCTATTCAAATGGCTGCGTCCATGCCATGGATTCACGTATTATTAGATGCATATTCATGTATCATTAGGCATGATCATTAGAGATGTCAGATATGTATATGTATATGTATATTCTTGATTTGCAGGTCTCTTGATGCTATTTTTCTAATCCTTGCACTGACTTGTAAATCATCTCAACCATCACTCCATGTTCTACCTTCATGCTTTAGGGTGCATCTGTTACACAATATTTTGTCACACCTCCTGTTCACTTCCTATTCCATATACCAAAGTGAAAAAATGTTGACTACTGTGCAACATATCCATCATGATATACAGACCAAAACCTCCCTGAAGAATCAAAGGAAACTGCCTTGAGTCAATTCTGAAGAAGGTTAGCTAAAACCCTAATTTTTAGGGCCGACGCGTTTTGATCCTCTGCCTGCCTGTGCTGATAGTCTACACTACTTTACCCTAGCACTTCTAGCATGGGTTTTGATATGAAAACCTGTGCTGAACCTCTTATGGCAAGTTTTTCCGAAACTTGAGGAGATGCTTTGTGCACTAGAAACTTCGAGAATATCAAGTTGGATATTGGTTGTTATTGATATGGTCGATCTCTCCCATTTGGACCTCTTGATCTTATCATTATGGGCTTTCCCTTTGAGATGTCGACCTTACTCCCTCTTTTGTGGATCCCTAACTCCCTCTGCCTTCCTATAAATCAACTCCCTTCCATCCCCAAATGGTTGTTCATTGATTCATGTATTCATATACTGATATTATGCTTAGATGTTTCCCATTCTAACTTGGAGAAGGAGTGCTTGAAGAGTCTTTTCCTGGACTCGGACATCCACCAAAAGGCGCTCTCCAACCTCAAGGCATAGGTTGTATGCTTCCATTTTTAGCTTATTAATATATACATCTGATGTTCACTTTACATAATTGTATAAATGTTTATGATTTTAGCTTAATACTCCTTGATTTATTAAATAGTTTATGTTTGATGTATGCCATATATGCTCTTTTATCTTGCATATCTCTTTGATCTTTCTTGCAGGTACTCGTACGAGAAGAACAAGTAAAGATCGAGGCCTAGAGTGAAAGAATCAATGTCATCTCCAAAAGGATTGAGCGATTAACATCAAAGCGAAGTAGGTTTCTCCTTCTCTCTGTATTTGTTAAACATAAGCTAGGAAAGTGTATGTTAGTTTGTTTAGTTTGTTGCTAGACCCACTCATTGGGATTGAGGGATTGCCTCTGTTTGCAGAGGGGATTTACCTTCACAACAGTTGCACCCAGGGAGACAATATTAATTGGTTTTGTGACTGGTGCACACATAAGTGGATCAACACCTACCCATGTCCTCATTTTCTTAATAAATCCCATGGATATACCATAATTAATAATCATGTGATATGAAGTATTCTGTAAATTATGAAATTCAAGGTTTGAATCCCCCCAATCAGTTTACGTTTTGAGAAGAAAATTTCATGTACTATAGATCAACATGTTGTTACAGAGATATCAATTTGTTGTTGATAGACTTGGTTGATTTGGGATTGGATTTTACAACAATAGTAATTAGCATGTCAATGTAGTCCTTGGGTCCATAACAATTAGACCCATAATGCACAATAACTTATCCATACTATATCTATGAAATAGACTTCATGGGAACATCAACCACAAATTATCTCCTTTGATGATAGGGATGTCAAACATGATGGTGGCATGCAACAACTCATATTGGAAAGGGCATATATAGACACCTAGAGGTATAGTGGTAACGGTCAAAATCAACCCTATGTCACACAAGTACAAAACTAGCCTAGGTGTTGATTCCTCTAGTAAGAAAAATAAATGTTGGTAAAATCCACCCATAATATTTGCTCAAACAATGGTTATGTGACAAGTAAAAAATGAACCATTAGATAATCAAGACTACCCAAAACTTGTCAAAAAGCCAAAGCCTCCTACATGGACCTTGGTTTTTGAGGAACACTACACATTTCTTTGCCAAAACTATGAAATTGGCTCTTTAGTCAACCATGGTGTTTTCTTTGAATATCAAGTATGGGCCAATTACCCAAAGATGAACATGTACTTGAAAGTTTGCTTGGAGGTTGTTATATCATACCATTTTAAGTCGTTGGTTAAAACTTGTATCAAAGTGCATTTGTCCAAGGATATGAAAGAGGACATAAACTTAGTGTTATTGTGAGTAAAAGAGTGTGAATGTAGTCTATTTGTTTTTTCATGATACTTGATTCAAATGCCATGATAAGTCCTACCATATTGAAGAAGTCTCTCTCCTTCAAAATGAGAACAAACAACTCAATCCTAGCCAACCTCCTATACTTGAGCGAATGTTTGATGTATATTGTTAGATATAGATTTGGCAGAACGAAATAATAGAGAGAATCATAAGAATCCACAAAAAGGAAGGGCCTACTCAAATTGGACCTTATTGGTTGTGAACATTCTTTAATTTTTGTAATTGGAGTCTATAAGGAATTGTGTTCAACAATGTAATAAATGCAATGCATGATCAATATTCACAAGACCAAACAAGCCATTAGACATGGGTAGATCAAGATTGGCCTTGTCAACCATTATATCTCTATTTAGAAACCTAGTCCCAAGTTGAACTAGTTAGATACCTTTCAATATGAAACTTATTTTGTTTGTTATGTTATACTCTAATTTCTTTTATGAATCAATTGAGCTCTACAATTTCAATAGTGGATTTCTCTCCTTGGGTTTCCCACTTATTCTTAGTGTGTTATTGTGCATTATTTAAGGTTATGTTATGTTGACATTATTTGTTATCATTATTCTCTTTGTTATAAGCTATTGTTATTCAATCATGGTTAATTTTTCAATAAATCGATTTTGTTGTTTGTACTTTATTAGCCAATTATTATATCATAAAGGTACATTGATTTGTTTCATATGTTGAGTCATCTTTAAGCCCAACATTTGACATGTAGTCCCATGAACTCACAAATATTGCAGTGTGAGGAGATACCACTAGCAAACTTTGAAGAGAGTTTCTATGGTTGATCATGGATATTCCACTAGACAATGCATCACAATAAATCTAATAAAAAATGTATTGAAAATCCAAAATCTATACAATTAGGGGTAATTTTCTTTAGACTTGTGGATTTATCGAGCTACTATTTTTTGTTTATTCATGTAAGATATAAAAATGGAAAAAATAGAGAAAGGTAAAATACAATCACTCACAATGAACCCTAAATTTCCATGGATATTCCACTAGACTATTTGTTAGAACATATATATGAAAATACATTTGAAAATCCAAATTATAGAGTATGAGGGTTAATTTTTTCTTAGATTTCCAAATTCGTTAATTATTGTGTTATGCTTATGCATGCAATAGTTAAAATATGAAAAATAGATAACAAAAAAATAAAACTCACAAACCACAATGAACACAAGATATGATCTAAGAAAATCCTTATGAGATAAAATCGAGTTGGAACATGAGGTTGCGATGCTCTATTTTTCTCTGAGTGCAAATGGATGCAAGTACAGAGGAGTGAGACTCGTAACCTATAGATTGCTCTGATACAAAGACCCTCTCTATTTTCTCTCTCTATCCACTCTACACTACTATGCTCATATATGGAACAAAATGCACTCTTATATAATGGAAGCTCATTTCTTCCTAGCAGCATTGTTATAACACAATGCGATAACCTACTAGTGGTTAAGTTTTACTCCTTCAACTCTTAACTAGAGTTACAACATTGACTCTTCTAGAGTCTTTTTCATTGTGATCAAGTGAATATCTCATTTTCCATGAATAATGGGAGCTAATGTAGCGCCTCTCGAATTATGGTGGTTAAAGCAGAAAGGTCAACTTTTGGGTGGCATAACTTTTGCATATGGACTCTGTTTGAGGTCTCTCTTGCACCAACGAAAAGATGTATAAGTGTATAACTCTAAGGGGTGTGATGATTAAGCAACAAAAGATTACCCCAAAAATGAAATGCCCACTCCCTTATCCTATTATGTTATGTTATGTTGTTAGCCTACCTACTATGAGATTCTTTGATTTTATACATTCTTATTAGTGTTATTAGTATACATATGAGGTATGTGTATACCAGCTACATGCCCACATCTCGCAATATTTTAAGGTTTATTATGCTAGGTGATTGATTAATGAGTAACCTTAAGCCTAATTAATTATTAAGCTTTATTAATGGTAAAGTTAATTAATCAAACCTCAATCCTGTTGATTAATGATTTAGATTTTATTATGACTAATTTAATGTTTAAATTAATTAGGATTGTTATGAATGCATTGATTTGATAAGATCTTTAAAATGTTATATTATTATCCGTGTTGCTAGGCAGTGGATATTGCATTGGGTTTTTAGTCAAACCATATTAGTTTGGCTACCAAAAAATTAATACAATATTTCTATAGTTTAACATTGAAGATTAATTTTTATTTTTTAAAAATAATTTAATTTATTTATGTTCAATTAAATTGAACATGTTATTGTTGAGTGCTTTGGAATTTGTGTATTGATTAAAAGATGTTGTAGTCTAACCATAGTGTTTTTTTACCTTGAAAATCATGGGAATTCTCGCAAGATTTTGATAAAATCCTGGAGGGATTTTTGTAAATCCAAGTTACAAGTGTCAAACTTCAAGGTTTTGGGTGCCCCAAAAGTTTTTGATGGGGCTGAATCCATTTCCACCATAAAAAAACATGATTAGAACACTACTAATGCAAGATTTTTTGATTTTTTTTGCTCAAATTCCCACCACTTTTGATCGTCTTGACAATTCCTCCACCTCTGTAACTTAAAAAACCAAAAGTACAAAAGTCCAATGATACCAATTTAATATTATTCATGAATTTTTAGTAAACAAGAATTTAATGCATGTCAAAAGAAATCCATAAATGCATTACACATTTTCTAGGGAGTAGATGTATTCGTGCAATATACCCTTCACAGAGCCCGACGTGAAAGGAATTTGTTGTCACACTTGTATAGATCCCAATGGCCAAGCTTTGAAAGTAATAGGTTTCCTTTTTATTTATTATCAAATTAGCATAATTATTAACCTCCTAAATATATTTAAATGCTATATTTATTTTTACAATAGATTTATTGAATAAACAATTTTGACATTTCATATTAATTATGTAATGAATTTAAAATAAACAATTTAAGCCTAAATGGAGATTGTTAACACCATAACCTTTTACATTTAATTTTGCAATAAGGTGGTGGAAGAGGTAACTTTGACGTGGTAATAAAATTTTAAATGTTTGAA
>APFE030403683.1:9377-35364 GCA_000404065.3 Pinus taeda
GATGAAGAAATTTTAGAGGCTCTTCATAACAATGCATTCCAGCACCAAGGAGAAAGTATAACATCTCATGAAACGCAACATGAAGATCAACAGGGGTTTACTTATGAAAACCATGTTCAATCCTCTGATATTGATGTAGAGATGCAGCAGACTTGTTAATCTTCGGATCATTATCAAAATGAACATGATTACAAACACCAAGAAGAAATGTTGGAAAATTTTTTTTATGACCCTCAGGCAGAGGATAATATTGTTCATTTTTGTAATTTCTTGCAGCAGCTTACACCAAAGAATGATGATAATAATGAGGAAAATTCCATTGTTTGTTGGAATGATTCAGAAAAGCAGTTGGATAGCTTGTCAAATAGCAAATTGGATAGCACATAAAAGGGGTCTTGTTTGGTTGAGAATCAGTTGTCTAAAGATATAGAATGTTATGATGATTATCAAACTAACCATGTGTTTTTTGACCCTATAGCTGACTACATGGAAAAGATTTACTGTTCAGGCTTCCAATTATATGTTCATCTTGAAGAACAGTTACACCTCATGCTTCCTTGGTTATTTCAGTATCTGGTTTATTTATGCTTCAAGCACAGTAAGGAGATCCAAGTTTCAGATCAGATTGATGATTGGCTTCATTGTAAGTTTCATGTTCCTTGAGCTAAAATTGGAGAATGCAGCTGATAGGGTAGGTAGGAATGTGCAAATAACCTCAGGGTAGGTTGACTGAGCATCTGTTTCAGTAGGTGCAGTTTGAATTCTTCATTCAGAAATCATTAAAGGCTTGGGGAGAAAATTAGGCAGAGGTTCAGAGTTTTATTCTAGAGGATGGATAGCGGCACTGGAGCTACAAGTTCTTAGTATACCACAAGGGCACACTATCCCTAGTGGAGCCACTGTTATCACCCTAAAATCTTTGTCTCTAAGCTTTGGTAAGTTTCCTTGTTTCTAATCATAGTCTTATAAGTTTTGAGTCAGCTCATCACAATTAGTGTCATTCTCATTTACAAACCCTTCTTTTAGTCATGGTGTTAAAGGGTCTCTAGGTCATTTTATGCTTTAAGAGTTAGGTCATAAGGTTAGAAGTGTTTCAAGGTCATATCTCTTTTCCATCAAAGTCTGACAGCCTCATTCCATGTCCTAGAAGCCTCACCACGATTTTGGAAGTCATATCTCACATTACTTTGGAGAAATTTTCAAACTAGCTTCGAAATCACTGAACTAGAAGTTTTCGTAGCGCGCTACGAAACCCCTGTAGCAGCCTGTTTTAGCAGAAAAACTTTGTTTTCTGCTTTTACTAGTCAATTTCTAAAAGATTTCCTGAGCATCTGAGAACTTAATTTTGCAAACTAAAAGAGGCTTTTCTTCCTAACATGCTTCACTACAAAAACCTCTTTCAGTTTCTTCAAATTTAGTTTGAGGTGGGAGGAATTTATGGTTAAACTTGCGCTACGAAACTGCTGAAAGTCAAACTTTGTCTTCTGGTTTTAGCAGTCTTTTTCAAGATCAGTTTCTGGTCACATGAAAGGGTATTTTGGAATTATGAAGGAGGTTTATCTTCCCCAACTCCCTACTACAATAACCTATCTCAAGTGTTCACAAGTGTTTTCAGTTGGGAGATACTAAGCTTTCATTGAGACCCTACATTCAGAAAACAGATTTTTTCCTGTTTGCCACATGTTTTTCAAGGACAGATTCTAAACAGCGGGAGGAAAGTTTTAAAAAACCAAGAGAGGTTTTTGTTCTAAACAACATGGGATACAAAAACCTCCTTCAGTTTCGTAAAATGTGTCATGGATGAAGAAATAAAGGCTCTTCAATTTTCAAGGATCCAAACCTAAAAAACAGGGAAACATGTTCCCTAATTTCTAGGGTTTGTCATCAGCAGTTGGGTGACCACGTGGGAGGCTTCATCAAATTCGAATTCATGGAGTTTTAGGTGTCAAAGAATGCTTTAAATGCTTAGATAAGGTTGTTGAATCATAATAAGGAGTTACACTCCTAGTTGTATTAGGTCACTAGCACTCCTAGTTAACAGCTAGTTCTAATTAATGGTTTGTTTTATGGTTAGAATAGGTGTCACTGTTGGAAAATTCGATTTCTCTTGATGATGGATGATGGAATCCTATTTGTAAATGCTTTATATAGAGCATGAGGTCGAATTAGAAAAGGGTTGGAGACTTTTTGGCTCAGCTGCTGCTCTATGTGCAGATTGTGTATATTTTTAACCTAATGCAGATTTCTACTTAGACAACTCAAGATTCATGAAGAGCTCTTGTATGTTCTTGTTATGATGGCATTTTCCAATACTTACATTGCAGTGGTGTTTACTTATGATACTCAGAATTCATCACTGATGCTCTCACTTCCTTCATAGATAAACTTACTATGTTTCACTGTTTTGTATTGTCATTTCTACACTCAAACTCTATAATGCCTTGATTTCCATGCTAGGTAGAATGCTTTGGCTTCACTACTCAGGATTCATGAAGGATTTCTTATATTCAGAATGTGTGTTGTCCTTTCCTTAGTTTGTTTACAGTTGCATAGGTGTACAATCACTCAGAATTCACTGGTTGTGCTCTGACTTCGTGTGTGCACTTATGAGTTGTGGTTCCATATGTGTGTTGTGTTCTGAATATTCAAATGCTGAATGCCCTGACTTCATGTTAAGCTAATATTTTTGTGGTACTGAAACATACTTTGACTCCATAGCCCAATGGTAGCCAGCCTTCATCTTTCAACCTATAAACATATACAATTACAAACCACAGAGTTAGCCATCTATTCAAATCGTTAATCAAAATCAATAACCCTTTGAGAGAGCCCTCTCAGGCTAAGGAGGCTAAGCCTTAGTCAAAAGTCTGGTTTGAAATAGTTACTTGAAATTAACCTGGCCTGCAGCCTTCCAGTGCTTGATTTTGAGATAACATATATTTTCTTATTTTTCCATTTTTCTTTTTTCCAAAAAAAAAAAAAAAAAAACTATTGTGGTAAAAATAAGTTACAACGTAGTCATTTATAACCATTACAACATCTCCCCCACACTAGGTTTTAGATCACCTCTCGATGCAATCATACATTGAGAGATCAAATCCCTTGGAATGGAGAATTATTTTGAAAAAAAAAACTTAAAGAAAGATTTACACGTTAAAGAATGAGATCTAAAAGGAGACCCTCGACTTACAAAAAAAAAAAAAAAAAAAAAAAAAAAAAAACCCCTTAATCTTTTGAATTCATCATAAATATAGAGTTAAAAAAAATTACATTAATTTACACACATTTTCAAAATTTTCATGTATATTTTTCCCTCAACTTTCTACCCATTCTTAATTTTCTAACTCTTTCTTAATAAATTAAATAAAAAATTCCATATACCATCCACAATATTATAATATAACCAAATTTACTTTACACACATTTCAATATTCCTTATAAATTCTCAATCTCATGCAAATCCCTTCATAAAATTAAATGAAATTGATGATGATGATGATGATGATGATGATGATGATGATGATGATGATGATGATGATGATGATGATGATGATGATGATGATGATGAACATCCACTAAGACCAATATGGTTTATTGGACCTTAAGAAAGTAATATATTAATTAGGATTCTTTAATAATTTATTTCACTTATCGATGAGAAGGTAGAGAAGTTTTATGAGGTCACCATAGTTCTGATGATTAAAAAAGTCAAGAAGGTTGGTAGTGTGGCAAAGATTTTGAACATTAGAATGGATATGAGTAATTGTTGAACAATCCAACAAAGCATTCTCTTCATCTTCAACCCTCTTAGAATCACAAAGGTGACAAAATCTTTCATCCCAAAGAATTTTGGGAATTGACTAATGCCCTGTTTCACTTTGAAGCTCATGAGAATTAGTTCTTATCTTGGAAATGTTCAGCTTATTTTTAGCATTGGTCAAGACAAAGATACAATTCCGGTGATCAAGATTTACATTGATCAACTCTTTATAATACGCTAACCTCCTTTTCTTCCTCTAACTCCTTATCATCCCACAATTTATCCTTATATTTGGAAGTAAAAATATTTTTAATATTATCCTTATTCTCCAAGATGATCTCCTCCTTTTCCTTCTATGGTCTAGCTAAGATTTGGCATCTTTATTTTGTCCTCGCTTGAGCCAGAGGTGGTGCTTTTGGCTAGAGTTATAAGAAATTTTTGGGAACCTCCTGACTTCCATGCATTATATCTTCTTCTTATACATGAGATACCTAATCATAGCCATGCTTTCAATGGGGGAAAAACTAGCCTCAATCAAGAGGATAAGGTAGGGAGACTTTAATCTTGCGTTTGTAGGTTATAAATTTCTTTTGTATTAACTCAATCTTCCTCCATGATTCTCTAATATAATGCAACCCCAAACCTCAAATCCATATAAAATAACAGGGGTGACAAGAGTCTCAATGAGGAACATTTTTTTACTCCATACCCAAAAATCTATTGACTTACAATTGTTTTCAAGCCCATAATAATATTTCCAACCTCCAATTATCCTTTTCTCAATGCTCTAATTCCAGTTGAGTTGATGATGAATGTTAATAAATGGATATTTGTATGAAGGAACTTTATTCAAGTAGTTATTATCATAAATTAAATTATCATAGTTGATATTTCTAGATTTAATTATCATAACTTTATTCTTGTGGGTGTTAATAGTCATACCCATCTTGGAGGAGTACTCTTCGAGGATTCTAAGCTATTTGTTGAGATCGTCATGGATCCTAGCTAGAAGAAAAATATCGTTAGCATAATGGAGAAGAGTAATGACCATAAAAGTGAGCCTAGGTCCATCACATCCTACAACGTCAAAACACTCTTGTATCTTATCAATGTAAATGTCAAAAAGGGTAAGGGATAGGCAACACCCTTGCTTAACTCTTATATTACATTTAATTTGTTTTAACAAACCCTTACTGGTCCTAATCTTGGCAATAACGTTCTCGTATAGCCTAGTCACAATAACTCTTAATTAAAGAGGAAACATTATCTCTTCTATTCTCTTCCACTTCTTATCCCGAAGAAATATGTCAAAAGATTTTCTAAAATTTAAAAAAAAAAAAAAAAAAAAAAAAACAAAACAAACAAACAAAAAACAAAAACAAAAAAAAACAATAAAATATATCAGTTTTATTATTGTGACATTCCTCTAGAATGTTTCTAAGCATAAGAAAATGGTCTATAGTTGAGTGACGTCTCCTATATCCATTTTTCCCTTTAGATCTTTTGCCATGGCTTTTAAGCCAAAGGCTAATCTTCCTTTCCAAAATGAGCCCAATGAGCCCATATAGTTGGGCTAAAATGTGGTTAATCATAATGGTCATGTAGTTAGAGGGAATGTTTTGATCCCAGCTTTTAGCTTTAATGATAGAAATTATATTTTGTTGAAATAATATTATACTAGTGTACTAATCCATAATGAGCACGAAAACACTTACTTCATCATACATTTTAAGTTGTTAAAATTTAAAATAATATAAGAATTAACTAAATTATAACTTTATCTAAAATTATTATTATTGTTATTAAGGATAAAAAGAAATAATGTAAGAATACCCACAGTGGGTGGTATCTTCATGCTAAATCTCATCACTTTACAACCCAGAAACTAGGTGTTCTCAACACTATAGCTACTAGGGCTTTAAGGATTTATGATGAAGTCCATCTGATGGATGAGAAGACCCATCTCTTAAATGTCTTCAAGAAGAATGGTTATAATAAGTTCCAAGGTTTCTGAGCCTTTTTAAAAGCTAGTTGGGGATCTAGAACAAAGAAAGAAGTTGAGGTAACCTCTAGTGTCCAACTTCCCTTTATCCAAGGGACGACTTACACGATTTTTAGGATTCTCAGAAGCAAAATATTTGCTCCACCTTTAGACCATTGAAAACCATTTGTATCTCTTTAAGATTTGTCAAATACCCTATTGATCCCAAATGCATGAAGGGTGTTTATTTAATTCCTTGTTATTGTGGAACCCCCTACATTGGAGAGACAAGGTGTTCCATTTCATAAAGGATTCAGGAGCACGCAGTGGACCTTAGGCACTGTAGCACCTGCTCCTCTTCTCTAGCAGAACATGCTGAATTAAAAAAGCATCAGATATGCTTAGAGGATTCTAAGGTCCTCGCAAGGATTTACCATTTCCATCACTAGAAATTAAGAGAAGCCATTGAAATTAAAAAGAGGAGTAAGACTCTTAATAGGGGCGATGGATGGAAGTTAAGCAGTTTGTGGGTCCCTTCTCTTTGTTCTTAACACCCTGTTTTCCTTCCTCTTTTGTGGCTCGTGTTTTCATGTCCCTTCTATTTGTTCTTAACACCCTCTCCCCTACCCTATTTGGAATTTACATTGACAAGCTAGAAGGTTGTTTAGAGGAGGCAGGCTGTGCTGGCACGATCTTAGTTGGGATAGTCATCATCCTTCTTCTCTATGCTGATGATATTGTTCTTCTCGCAAGGTGCCGATCTGATCTTGATAAGAAACTTAGACTTCTTAAGGATTTCTTCTCTGCCATGGGTATGACTGTTAACACTGACAAAACAAAAGTTATGATTATCAAATCCAAGAAGGACACTTACGCTAATTTTATGTATGACAATAGCAACTTGGAGGAAGTGTCTTCTTACAAGTACTTAGGAATTGATATTCATCACAAGCTCAACTGGAACTATAGCATTGAGAAAAGGATTAATGGGGGGCAGAGAGCTTATTTTGGTCTTGAAAATAATTGTAAAATGACAAACCTAGTAATGTGGGATAGAAAGAAGTTCCTCTTTGAAACTCTAGTCCCTCATGTTATCTTATATGGATGTGAGGTTTGGGGTTGCAGCATCTCTAGAGAATCTCGGAGAAGGACTAAAAAAATCTAGAAGCGTTTTATAACGTATAACCTCAAAATTAAAAGCAATACACCCTATCCTATTCTCCTTGTAGAAGTGGGTCTTTCCCCTATTGAGAGCCTTGCTATGACTAGGCTTATGTTGTACAAGTGCAAACTCAATAACATAGGGGACCATAGACTTCCTAAACTAGCTTTAAATTCCACCTAAAACCACCTAAGTCTCAAACGAGGTTGGTATAAAGACACGAGGGCCTCGTTAAACCATTGGGAGATTGATGAGAATGTTGCATTGCAAAACATTAATCACATTAAAAATATTGCTACTTCTAAGTTCAACTAAAAATGTGGTGTGAGAAAGATTTAGCAGCTAAAAGAAAATTAAGATATTATAAGGAGGTCATCAACCCCACCCTAGAAAATCAAAAGTATCTCTCTATTTTAACTAGCTCAAAGAAGAAAATTAATATAGCCAAGATTAGAACGAACTCTTGTGAGCTCCATAGTGAAATGGGTTATTGGGCAGTTCCTAAAACACCATGGATGGAAAGGATCTACCATCTCTGTGAGAATATGAACATTGAGGATGAAAATCACTTCCTCTTAGAGTGTCCAACGTACAACCACATTAGATCTTAGTTTCATAATATTTGTTGCAATACTGACCTTCCTAGCCTTTTACGATGTCAAAATTATAGTGAGCTTGGGAGGCTTCTCTCCAAGCTTTTTGAGCATAGGAATCAAATCTTAAATCAATCTAAATAGTTTTTTCTTAGGTCCCATAGACTAAAGTTTGGTCTCAGTGGACGTTAACCATCATCATCATCATCATCATTATAATAGTGATTAATTAAAAATATCAAGTTCCTCATTCAAACATGAAATCATGTATAGGTAAATGGTGATATTACTATTAGTATGATGGTAATTTATTATATTTATTTATTAACTTTTTATTAATAATATTTTGAATTAGTTTCCTTTCTTCTTACATAATTAAAAATTTTCAATCAATTAAAACTAATAAATTATTTACAGAATTATAGGATAAAATATAATAGGACTTCCATAAAAAATAATATAAATGAATTGTAAAACAATAAATTGTACAATTATAAATAACAATTATAAAATATATTAAGAAAATTGTAAATATTTGAATAATTATAAAATAATATGAATAATTAAGATAGAAAATGAAATAAATTAATTTAAAATAAAAGTAAAAAATAACTATTGAATAAATGACTTTTTATCCCTCAATGTTTCTTTTTAGTAGTTGTTCCTTTGACAATTGTATCTCTTGGATATATATTAGTGGTTTGTTGATCTTGCTCCTCATCTTGGTCCTCATGATGAACCTAGATTAATTCTCCATGTCATTTTCTCTAAGATCTTAAGCATTATATCATGAATCACAAAAGCATTCAATCTGAGAAATAATGTATAAGTTAAACATATATCCATTAAAAACATGTAACATGATTTTTAACCATGGATTTGCACATTGTTTTCTCTTTATTTTTCTTTACTTGGTTTGTTTTAAGCCTTTAAAATTGTCTCGTAAAAATATATTATCATGTTTTGGAATTGGAAAAAATTATTGCTTGTGATATGTGTAGTTATAATTGCCCTACAATTACTTGTTTAGAGGGATCAAATTTTTCGAGTTAAAATTTGTTTTAAAGTGCAAGATACAATGTGTAATTTTTCATTGTTTAAAATATAATTTTCAATGCTATATATATTACATAAGAATAAACATATTAATTGCAATTTTTTTTCCTTGTAATTATTTTACATGAAATTATATTATATTATATAGAATTTGGTATCTAAGAAACCATGAATCTTAAAGATAAAATATTATTATATTATATATAAAACTAATATTATAGTAAATATTATTGTTTAAATTAAAAATACTTTATTTTTATTTTAATTAAATACTTATTAACTACATAATCAATGACATTACCATTATACTGAATTATAAAATAAACCTCCTTAACTCAAAGAAGTCATTCCCTAACAAAATTAAACATTTAACTCAAGGAAGTCATTCCCTAACAAAATTAAACATTTTGAATTAAGGAAGTCATTCCCTAACAAAATTAAACATTTAACTCAAGGAAGTCATTCCCTAACAAAATTAAACATTTTGAATTAAGGAAGTCATTCCCTAACAAAATTAAACATTTTGAAAATGCCATGGTGTAGGGATTTAATCCTTACGCCACAATCAAATTAAAAACCATGGTAATCCTTACGCCACAATCAAATTAAAAACCATGGTAATCCTTACGCCAACTGCATTAAGATTTATGGGGTAAATTAATATAATTTGTTTAGGATGATTGCTATTTTTTTTCAAAAGAAAATCTGGGAGGATTTTTGTTTTGATGCTTTTTTGTTTTTTTTATGTCAATGAAAGGTACTATGGGATGGTTAAAATATTATATCTAATTTCCAGTGTTAATGTTTGAATTGGTTGAAATTATATTATATTATCAAATTAAAAATGTGAAGATAAAGATAAAGATAAAGATAAAGATAAAGATAAAGAAAAAGAATAAAATAAAGTTGGAATGTCGATCCAAAGCAAAAGTGAGTAGATCCCAAGCAAAAGTGTGAAGATAAAGATAAAGATAAAATAAAGTTGGAATGTCGTCTGTGACCGACTGTCATTGAATTTTCTTTTGATAGGTCTTAGTACCACATTGTTGGGGGTTAATAATGTGAAAGCACAGTGACAATAATTAACAAATCATAAAAGCGACTTTATTGGTCTGCCCAATAATTTTAATAGAAAAAACTCTACGTACAGCATATAACTCTATATCTTTTAATAGAATATTAAAATAATGTTGGTTCCAAAAACAATAATAGCAGTAATGTAAATAGTAATAATTAAAATCACGGCAAACACTTGTATGTTATTAAAATCATAGGAAATTTATCTTATCCACCATATTTTAAAATCATATTTAAAAAAAAAACCATTCAAACATTATAAATATATGTTTGATGATATATTTAGAAAAAGATATAGGGTATTTAAAAAAGGTTTGAAAATACAATAATAATTTAATAAATTGATTTAAATATTAAAATTTTAAAAAAATGCCTCATTAATATTATTTAGTTTTTTTTATTTTAAAGTTATTTATAGTTTTTTATTCTAAACTTATATATTAGTGTGATATACTTATACATTAGTGTGATAATATCTATAGGTCCACTTTTTGGTAGGTATAGTCATTTTAATTAACCAAAAATTTAATAGATTAAATATGCATTGATTAAATATAAATTGTAATGTATAGAGAAATATCAATAATTGTTGTAGCCTTTTATTATAAGGGGAAATTCAAAGAGAAAATATAAGTTTTTTTTGTTATAGTATAAGTAAACATGTTGAATCTAGAGGTTATGAATCTTCTCTATACATTTAGAATTTAAATGTTCTTGAGTGTGACACATGAAATTCTAGTTACAAAATTCTGAGACTATGTTTAATTTTGAAAATGTTCCTGAGTGTAACACATGAAATTCTAGTTACAAAAATTTGAGACTATGTTTATGGAAAGCTTTTGATTGAAAGAGTACACTGTGAACTATTTCTATTTCAAAATAATTTTATATTTAAGAATACTAAAGCCATTATTAGATGTATAGAAAATTTTGTACAGTCGTAAATTATAAAAATAAAAAATAAAAAATTATTGTAGTTGTTACCACACAATATTATAAACCTTATAGAGCCAAAGAAGGTCATCACACATCAGTCTTGCATTTCTTAAATTTTTAGAAAAAACAAAATATATTTTCCATAGTGGTTACCACATAATTAATGAGAAATGCTAGTGTTCCCACACATTATTATTTCCAATGCATCATATTCTTCTAAAGACCGTGACATTGCAGTATTTTCAAATGGCTATAGCTAGTGTGAGTAGGCATATTTATCCTCTATGTTGTGATAAATATATGCTATGCCACTCCCATTGCTATATATATGGAACATTCTTATGTTTTTTTATGTAATAATAGAATATTAAAATATCTGTCTTGTAGAGAGTTTTTAATTTTGCAATATTTTTGGCTTCTATTTTGGTATCAAAGCTTATGTTTAGAGTGAGAGGTATTAGAAAGAAACAGATAGCATCCATCCATCCTTGCCAATATGGTGAAGGGATTTTGAGAGGATATTATCATTGGTGTTAAGAATAACTAAGATACAGATTGCGGGTTTAAGCAAAGGTGTCGTGACTATGGGAAGATGATGCCCGTCATTCCTAAAAGAGTCATTATCAATTGCTACCTTAACATATACCAAGGGAAAAAATGTTTAAATATCCATGAAATAAGAGATTGTAAAAAAATAGAGCATGAGGTAATTGTTGTTGGTGTTGAGAGGAATTGAGATAGGAATTGAGGGTTTAAGAAAAGGTATCATGACTATGAGAAGATGATGCTCATAAGTCATAAAAGAGCCATCATCAATTTCTAAGTTAAAAGATACCAAGGGAAACAATGTTCAAATATCCATGAAATAAGAGATTGTTAAAAAAAAGAGCATGAGGTAAATTTTTCATGGTAAATTTCATGGAAAAATATGCTTAAAGTCTAACCAAGAGATCATTAAAAACTCAAGCAAGAGATAACTTTTTCATGATACATTTTATGTTCACTATGATCTAATTCCTTTTTGTATTTTGTTTGCTTTCCTTTACCTATATTGTATTCGGCATTTTGGTGGTACCTGATTAGTAAGTGGTTAAATACAATTTTAAAAATAAGAGAATATTGGAGAGATACAAAAACATTATTTATTAAGCTCAAAAGATGGAAAGTCCATTGTAAAAATCATATTTAAACCAACCAACCTTGAAGCTAGATGGGGAGACTATGCAAATTGGAATTTTAAGATGCATCATTTAATCGAAGGGAATAATATTTGGGTAATCACATCTGAAGAAGAAGTTGAAGAAATAGCTATGCTAACCTCAGTTTAGGAATGGGAGCGATGAGACATCAAAACCAAGGTTTTAACACTCCCTCCCACCCCCTTGTACTTTCTTTGGTTGTGGGAGGTGTTACCTATTGAATTGACTTGACCTACAAAGTCTATTATGAAGATGGGGTCACAAACATCCTCTTTTTACAACTCATTTAAATCTCATAACTAATGCCTCCATTATGTTCATTTCATCGAGACATTTTTTGGCAATATAAAATTTATCTCAATCTGACTCCTAAATTGAAATTTATGCCCTCTTGAAGTTTGGTTAATCAAATTAGGCCACATCATCATTGAATGCCACATGGCATCCAAGTATAGTCCACGTGGAACTACCACATCATTACTACATCATTTCATGTAACCTTGTATTCCTATATGGCATCCACATGGCCACTGTCACATCGTCTAAAGTGCGAGGCCCGCAGTGTCCTCCTTCTTGTGTTTGCGAGACTTTCCCTGTTATTCGCATTTTGGCCCATATCCCGATTTTGGTGGGTGTCCTTAGACCCACAACACACTATACTAGCGCAACTCTCCATTTCCCATTCTCCTCTCCCTTCGTTGATAACTCTTCAAATTAGGCAGTGGGCAGCGAGCGTTGTTTGAGGTTCCATGTTAGAGGCAGGTCCACGTCATATTGCTCGAGTACATTACTACCCCAAGCATTAACTGTGAATTAAGAGAGGAGAGTGGTGGGTAGTGAGTGGTGGTAGGTTTTATGTTCCAAAGGCCCCTAACAAAAACTTAAAGCAACTTTTATTAAGGGTGAACTCTAGTTTCAGACCCCCCAAGTTAACTCATAGTCAGTTAAGGGCGGCTCTCAGATAAATAAGCATTTTCGATCGAGTATGCACTAAAAACACACCAACACAAGATAATAATCGTTTAACAAAGGGCCATGAAGGGAGTTCCAATGCTAGACACCCCACCTGTTACCCCATGACAGACCTGGGGGCCCCAAAAGTGAACCTAGGTCATTGATTTTCAATTTTTCAATAAGGTTGAGAATTAAGAAAGTCTCATTCAATAATGGTGGGTGGTACCATGAATTGGTAGCCTAACAAAAATACATTTTCTCATTGGTTGTCGACTTCATCTACTTCCATTTCTCGATTGTGAAATAAAACACAACAATAACATCAATAGGAAACAGGTGGTCTCATCACTTAATGGAATGGAAAAAAACAATTATTCTCGATGGTTGCCTATTCCATCAGTCATCACCATCTGATTGTGAAACACAACACAACGATAGCACCGATGGGTGGTCCTATCTTATAAAACTTGGAAAATAGAAATATCCTTAACTAATTTTATCACTAAACCACTTTCATCGCCCACTGCATGTTATGTTGTGCATGTGTTACAATGGTGAGTGGTATAAGGTAAGAAGTAGAGCAAAATTGCACCCTGCCAAGTTTCCATCCTAGACCTACTCTCAACCCCTTCCAAGTTTAGATCCTCACATCACCAGATGCATTCCATATTAAGAGAAAGATATTCAACATGGATATGATGTGACTTAAGAATACAATCTGATCATGGATAAGATATGGATTCCTACTAAAACATTGAAGGAAGATAAATTCAAGGAAGTCCACTAGAGTTTTCTAAAGAATAGGGCATCTACCTAGAACATCAATTTTGTGAGATAATGGCCAAGTCCTAAGAACCATCCTTCTAAGGCACTGAGCCATGCCCAAATTTCTGTAGAACCCAATTAACATTAGGTCCTAAACAAGAAAAACATGGCTCCAAAGGAAAATTGGTGCAAGTTCAGGTATTTTAACTTTACTAGCTATTGTAGACTTAGGCAGTTTCTTCAGTGAGATAGTCTACAATGCTTAAGTATGACAACGAGTTTCCCAATTATCAGACATGTCAAATAATTAAAAACAAATGTAATAATAGGCTAATCAAGTGATCTCGGACAATCAATCTGAATCATATAAGTAACCTTGCAATCATGAATATGATAACAATCACATAGTACCATGAGTTTGATATAACCATAGAAATATATGAGACAACTTGCCCACAATGAATCATGTAGTGGGTTCTACAACCTTTCATGAATAATATTAAAACATAAATCAACCAATAACATACTAGAAAACTCATCATCCATATTTCTAACAGATATAACCCATTATGCTTATATGAATAAATTGAAATAGTTGGTAAATGAATGAGGAACTTCCACTCTCCACCCGACCATAGGCAAGCTACACTGCGATCTCTCTTGCAACTGACCACTCTCAAGCCAGATCCAAATTCCAAGGAGATTGCTGCATAAGGAAAATTTATTGCGAGTGGTGTGGTCAAATATTTAGGACATTGCACTTTTTATCTAAGTGAGTCATCGACTACTCTTTGGAAGTAGGCACCCTAGTGACGCACTTAATCTCCAAGCTTGAAAACACAAGGATTCACCCAAATTCAAGGAAGATATGTGTTTTTAGTTTTTTATGATTGAATCCACTATACTAGTGGTTTAATATCCAATTGGAAATCACTTAGTGATTCATCAATTAACAATAAAGTACTAAGTGGTTCATCAACCAAGGTAAGAATCCAATGGTGTAGTTAATGGCTGAACATGAATCAATGGTTCATCATCCAAATGCAAGCACTAAGTAGTTCATTATCCAAAATGAAAGAACTAAGTGGTTCATCAACCAGAGGAAAACACTTAATGGTTAAAATTTCAATCTTTAAACTATACATTGGAAACATGGGCTCACAAAAGGATTTTAATGGCCTTAAGCATAGTTAAATTAGTTAACACCCATTGGAACACTCCCTCCCACCCCCTTAGGTTTAATCCTAACTAAATAGTAGGTTCTACCTTCAACCAACCCAACCTCCATGGTTTCATTAGGGAAATGGGGTTACAAAATTCCTTCTCAACCAAAATGAGTGGAACTCACTTTGGATAACACCATTGCATTGAGATCGTCAAGAGCTTTCCAACAATATTTAACCTTTATGTCAATCTGACTTATGGATTGAAAGTTATGCCCATTTGAAGTTTGGGCCCCAAAATCCTTCCACATTTTCAAGGATTCACCACATCACACTCACATGGCACTTCTTCCCCATGTGAAGTCCATTGTGGAACTGCCATGTCACAACGCCTTAGTGTTATCGCACCTGCATTAATTGTTAAGAATGACACCCATTATATCCTCCATGACACACAATACTTTTTGGCATCAATTTCTAAGGAACGTTTTGTCCCATGGCTTATGTCTCCTTCGCGCTCCCTTGTAGAATTAGACAACACACACCTCCACAACCCCAAGCTTCATAATGAAGTGGATTCATAGTGAAGTGGCTTCTAGCCATGGGTGCTACCTTAATAACACAACATAAAACTCTTAAAACTCTATATATCTTCATAAACTTCAAATTATAGGTTGTAAGCCTTAAGAATCAATGCAATCTATTTACTTTGCGATAGGGCTAATCTTACATGGAAATGACCATATAAAGATGGATTGTTCAGATACCAAATTGGTGATATGGTTTTGATGGTTCTCTTTTTTTAAAAGGAAATATACCAGGGTGGACACATTATCTATATATATTTTACGCCTAAATATATATCTTTCCAATACATTCCTCTAGTCATAGCAGCTCAGATCAGTCTCACATAAATCAAAGTGAAGGCAGGTGAACCAAGGATATGGAAGATGACAAAATATGACCATGAACACATTATGGAGACTTTCATTCCTATCATCAACTAGCTAGATGAGTAAAAGAAGTGATGTAGTTGCATAGGTTGAGCATAAAAATTGACGAAGTCTGGATAAGAGCTTACTAATGTGATTGGATGGCCACATGGTAATGCTGGGAGGAAATTTTAAATGTTTTGTAAGAAACTGTAAATATTTAAATTAGGAAGTGAGTTTTGATTTTTATTAGAATAAGTTGTAGAAGGTATTTTCTGATGTAAATTTTAGTTTTCAGTTTCCATTTTCTGTGGATAAGGGGAAACGATTCACATTGTGTGACTCTTGGTTATCATAGTCTGTTCCTTTTGGGAAACATAAAAATAAATAGTGTTTGAGAAGAAGAGGTGAGAAGAGAAGCTCCCGGGTGATGAGAAGAGGGAGGGAGAGAAGAGAGGAACTCATTGTTTCTCTTTGAAACTACAATCCCAAGTTTGTAGACTCACTTGTATTTTCTAATATGTGTGAACTAAAAGGTATTTCTTTGTGTCAGTGGCATAAATGAACATAAATTTTGGATTGTAAATTGTGTGCTTGCTAAATGGTTGAGATTGAATCAAATTCATGTGATTAACCAATTTGATTTCTACTTGTGGTCTCATGGTTTCTATTCTTGTGCATTTATTCATTTGAATATTGGTCATTTTGAAATCCTATAACTTGTTGAACCGATTTACGAAAAATAAACATGAACAATGTAGCTACAATCATTGCGTGATTGTTCATTTATCTTCCGTATTCTTGTTGCAATGGTTCCAAAACACTGTGGGGGAGTGTTCATTGTGTTGTGGCATAGTGGTTACGTGGTATTTATAGTGATTGGAGTGTTTTTACAAAAACAAAGTACCCTGGTTGGAATTCTGATAAAAAAAATCCTCTTTGGCTGATTTTTTTATTGCAAAATTTGTTATGGTGTTGAAAATCTTGATGAAGAAAGGCACATGAGATAGTACACTGTGTCAAGGAGTCGATCTTGGAAATAGTTGAATTCATTTCATCTTCACCAAAACCATAATACAAAATTTTAACAGGTGCTATGAAATCATTTTGTAGTGACGGAACAACAAATTGGAAAACAAGCACTACAAAATAATTTCATAAAAACTACATAGAAAATTTCCAGGACTACGTGTTAATGCCCATTTGGCCTACCTATTGCACAATTTATTTAAGTTGAAGCGCATGTAGTTGGATTTATGAAACGAAGTAAGATTATTGAGGGAGGATGAGAGAAAAATCTTATGTAATTTATGATAATAAATTCATATTCTGATATTGACTTCCTATGTTAAATGTTTCATGAAATATTGTTGAATTGGATGTAAGTACATAGCTATATGGGTGGAGTAGATTGGGGATATTGGTGTTGGGTTGATTTATGTGACATCAACTAGTATCAGAGCTTGAACACTCTTTGGTGATGAGATTATAACAACCCAGCAAGAAAGCAAAGTTTTGAACATGAAATTTAGAGCATGGAGTAGAATCGAATGTGATGAATTTGATCGAGAGATTGTAAAATGGAAATGTAAAAGAAAGGAAGCCAGTAAAGTTAAGATTTCTCAACAAAAGCATGAAGCAGAATCAGATTCGAAAGGATGATTGAGGTAAATTATTTTGTTTTAATTCTTATTTAGTTTGAATATTGATGATTGCATGATGGAAATCTAAAGAAGACAATCTGTGGAAGAAAATTTACTTTGGGAGGAACTAGACCATATTTGTTTTAAACATAGGTCTGAAAACATAAATTTTTGAGTGAAGGACAGTAGAAGACTATAACATTGAAGGTAGAGCCAACAAAGAATACTAAAATAGTAGTGATGCATGTTCAAAAGAGATTTGGAAAATGAGGTAATGGTATTTTGTTAATTAATTATTGATTACAAGTAGTGGTGATGATGTTTATAGTTGATGATTGTAACCAAGAACAAAGATATTTCGTGATGATGATGGTAAGGAACCTTACAATAGAGAAGGAGGACAAGAAAAATTCTCATAGGAAGAAGGTGATTAAATTGCGTATAGAATCCATAAGACTATAGATTGTTTAGATGAAGATTCCAGAGGAAGGAGTCAAGAAAAATACTAGCAGAAGACTAGGCATGGAAGAGATTAGTATGGTATTTACAAATAGGTTATGGTGTCAACTTGTTGCAGTGGCTTGTATGCAGTCCACAGTGAACCGGGAGAAGCTCATAGAAGAAGGCAATTTGTGAACACGTGTTTGGATGTTAATGAGGATGTTGCTATAGTGGATGAAGCAGATGAATATTTGATGGGAAACTTGGAAGTTTTAAACTTGCATAAGGGAGAGATGCTGGAAGCAACAAAGGATACTTCAAAGTCTTGCATTTTTAAAACATATAATTAGTTTGTGTATATAGATGTGCAGGAAACAACAAAATGGATTGGAAATATTTTAATTAATGAACTTGTTGATAGTGTTGGATCTGCCAATATTTAGGGGATATCCTCGGTATCAAGTCCCAAGTAGACCTCACACCATTTAGTGTAGGAGTCCCATCTATTGAGACAACCTGGTTGGCATTTACATGGAGATTTGCCTTAGCTCTTATTGTTTAGCATATGAGAGTGTTACACTGGTGTCTTCAAAAAGGGAGGTGAGTGTGTTGGGTGAGTGCGTAATGTAACTATGTCTAGGTTCCCTTACTTGCAAAAGTGGGAAAGTAAAGTGAACCTCTAAGTGAGAGGTAATAGTACCACCCAGGAAGAGACACATGTGAACCAGAAGGGTCTATCCAACATCCAGCGGAATAGTCCATAGAGGATGCGGCAGTCGTTAAAACCAATGTACAAGGGAAGACCTATCCACCATCCATTAGAGTAGTCCACAATGGCTGTGACGATCATTATAACTAGTAAACAAGCAAGGTCTATCTAGTATCCTGTGGAGTAGTCCACAAGGATGAGACAACAGTGATAACCAGTACAACACATTCCCAACAAGGTAAATACTAAAAAAACCAAAATAGTTCAACTATATTAGTACATGTGAAACAAATATGAATTAGAGATGTTGAAAGAATAATATTAGAAACATCTACAAAACATGCATGAAAATGTGTTGGCCTTAATAGGCTTCTGTATTAAGAAAAAGATCTAAGGCACATATGTACACCATATATCACTAGTCCTAGTAGTGGGACATTGGAGACACTCCTCGCTCCTCAAAGAACTGTCTGAAAACTCTCAATGCTTTGTGGGAGGAGCCAAGGTGAAAATTTCTTGCTCATACAATGGGAAGGGTATATATAGCCAAGGGTGATTCTTGACCCTTGTGACTCTTGGACTATCCTCATGACCGTTCAGCTTCCTATGATTTTTCAATTGACCTGACTCTTCATATTATTATGTGTCCATTGGACTTTCACTTTACATTACAATATATTTACAACAGATATGGCCCATAGTAGTGATGTGGCTTTGACATCTCATGACACAACTTGACATGACACTGCTGACATGGACTAACTGGTTGTGGTGGTAATGTCAAGATGTTGTTTTTGTTGAGTGATGGATGTGTTCTTGGATGTGTTATCTTTTCTCCTCTGCATGGCTTGATGTTATGGGGTCTTCCATTATCTTGGTCTTGAAAAACGGTTTCATGCATGTGTTCCCTTTGCTTGCTCTTGAAGAACTTCTTCTGTCCATCCAACTTCAAGAAACTCTTCTATAATGTTTACTCCTTCTTCATCTCCTTAATCATCTCACCATGATCTAACAGTGTACCCGTTCTTGCAATTCACTCATGATGGGAAGAAATCAAATCCAAAATCTCCTAGTCTAAGATGCATGCATTGATATCCATGGACTGGGCCCTAAAAGGATCATAGGCTTGAAAGAGGGCTCAACAACTATGCATTACACAGTTCCAGGTGAGAGGGAGGGAGCTTGGTGATTGATACTGTGTAGTGCGTAGCTCAGGCTTAACTAAGGAACTCTGGGGCACAATCTTCATTGGCACAAAAAATTGCGCAGAGCTCATTACGAGGCAGGATTGCGTAGTTGCGATGATCAATGGTAGCTATAAGGTGAGACCCTGAGAGGTAGTCCTATGTAGTGTTCTGAGGGAAGATAGGATAGGGAAGTAGAGAGAGCATATAAGATAGTTCTGTGCAGTTGCTGGGAGCAGTGAGTCCCAGTTGAGGGAGGACACTAGGGGACACATCTGTGTAGTTCTGGGAGGCAAAGCAGGTTCAAGTCTCTGTGCATTATGGGGTTCCAACAGACAGGGAGGAGACTTGATGAAAGATCATTAGAAATGCACAATTTCGATTAGGCTTGAGGCAACTTCTACGCAATTCTAGGAAGGAAGGCAGATTGTTCACTTATGGGATTGCGTAGTGCAACTTCCCTAGAGGACAGTCTCTGCACACTTCGCAGTTCCAGGAAGCAGAGTTACATCATTGAGGGCTGATACTGCACAATGCAGCTTATTCGGGGTCCAGTGAAGTGGGGTTGTCTCGTCGAAAGGATGTTTCAAGAAAATGGCTAAGTGTGGGAGGCAAGTGATTTGCATACTGATCTATCTCAATGTCCACATGTTCGTTACAATATAAGCCTCCCATTTGTTCATAGCCCATGTCTAATATTTTGACTTTCATTTTATGTGAAGCCTTTCTGGATTATCCTAGGCGTGTAAACATCAAATTTATACAACATTATACTTCGTATACAATTACAATTTTGTCTCCCAAAATGTTATGACAGTGGCACTTTCATGATTCATACATGAGTTTAAAACCCTTCCGTAAAAAATAAATTTTCCTATGCGATTTCTCTTCACTCATATATTAGTAAAAGTCAATTTGGTTTTTTATTTCTTTGCTTACTAAGATAATATGATGGAATTATTTGCGTAACATGAGCCATCACAGTCATGGAAATGGTCAAAGCAATAGAGGAAGGGGCCTTGGGGTGAAAAGATGAATTCTTCACAAGATTTATATTTTGGTGCATGGATTATCTTTGACTTATATAATGAATTTTATATGGCATGCTTCTACGTCAACATGGTTCTACATCAACATTTCTTGAACATATGTACATTATGATTATCTTCAGATTATTTATTTATTGGTAAATAAATATGGTGAGGAAGAGAAATGAAAATTATAGTATTTTGAGGACTCGGAGGGCCCCACCTACCAAAACATAAATATAATAAGAAAGGTAAATTTTATTTAACTTTCCCCTTTAGAAGCTCATTCCTACTCCTGAAACAAATGATGATTGCAAATCAAATATAACATTTTATCCAAGTAGTTTAAATCAATGTAAACTTTGAAACGGGAACTGATATTGTTACCCGTTTCGTAGAGATAGCAAAAAAGTGACTTGATTTTGAAAAGGGGTGATGCAGAACACACATGTTTATTTTAGAGCTTAGTTTTTGACACTTTATTTTTTTTTATGTGCATTACGTTTTAGAATGGTAGTGATTTTCATGCTGATTTGAAAAATTGGGTATTCTGCATCAGACCCTTTTTCTAAAAGACTTGTTTTTTGGATTTAGATTTTCTAATGTATAAAATGTAAATAATTATTTTGTAAATTTGATAATTTTTGAAGTGGTTTTTTTTTTCATATTTTCTTGTTTTTAATTTTTATTTTTTTTGTAGTGAGGTTTTTATTGTTTTGTATTTTTAAATTAGAAGGTCGATATTTTGAATTTTCAATATTCTACATATTTATACATCCTTAATTAATTTTTCAATCCACATGAAATAATTGTTTCTAAAAAACAATATTTTTAACAATGGACATAAAAATAACCATTTTTAACATAGATATAACAAAAAACCTACACGTTTTGATAATTTTTTGCTAGAATTGACATGTCAAAATCACAATTTTTATAGGAAAATTTTAATTAAAATGGTTAAATAATAGTTTTTTTTTTATGAATTTCATGTCAAAAAAATAATAATAATCACTTTGTTTTTTCAAAAAATAATGATTAACTTTTAAATCAATGCGAAAATCACATATTACAAATATTGAACGCATAACAACCCTAATTGAGTATTTATTCTTCCCATAAAATGTCAAAGTCAAAACATTGCAAATCTTGATTTCCAAGCATAGCTTAAATTTAATCAACAATGTCACGTAATCCAAACTCTTCGTCCTCTAGAGTTTCATCAGTGTGTTCTTCCACAATATTTTCTGCTTCCTTTTGCTCATCTTCCTCTTCTAATGGATCTTTGATGTCTGCGAATCTCCCAATGTATGTCTTTCAAAACATTCCATGTAATGGTGGTTGGGGTTCCTTTTCCTTTTTTGCCACACGTGATTCACTAAAGTCCCCTTTCTTCAACCCAATTTCTTGCATTGCATATGGAAGAAATTGAAGAGCATTAATTCTTTGCTGAATGAAACTGCATTGTACTAGATCTTTTTCAATTGCAATGCAATTTCTTCCTTTTTGAAGGCAACATGCTAGTGTTGTACCTAATTATCAAGCACAAAAGAAATAATGAACTAAATTAGTAAAATGACATATTAATTGAAAAATAACATATTGAAATTCAATTCCATATAATAAAACTTACCTGAGCCAGAAAATAAATCCAGAACCCAATCTCTTTCATTTGAACATATGCCTATAAGATACTTAATCAATAATTGTAGTTTTTGATAAATGTTAACTATCTCTCCTTTTGCTTATTTGTCTTCATATGTTAGTTTTCTCACAACATCATCATAAGTCAATATTTGGCTATAACTCTTTCGGTCCACCCGATTAAAAATCATAGACATATAGCTATCATCTTTTGCCCAACTATCAATATGAATGAACTCACAATCATTTATGAATTGTTGATCTTCATTGTTAAGAAGATTTGACTTTTTCCTGTAACATGAAACAGTAAAAGTTCAATTAACTTGTACATAAATGAATTTTTCAACATTAATCAAATATACATTTTAAACATCTTACCATGTAAGCTGCATCCTTGAATTTGTTTTCCCCTTGAAGCTTGACAATATCTTTGCCAAATGTGTGTCTGAATGAAATGTCACAAATATCCATAATGGTGATGAAGTGACTTCTACAAATCCCACAAACACTTTCCTAAGAGCTTGATAAGTATAAGGGTCACTATCATAGTCAATGTTTGGAATATTGAAACCATGGGGAATATCTGCAATGACTAGGACATAATACCTTTTAGGTATGAGTTTAGCAATGTCTTCACAATCACCTTGTATTACTTGATATTCAATGGTGTCTAGCCCATTCCAAATGAAATGATTAAGAGTTGGATCAAGTTCAACATTCTTAATAAGTTGCTTCCTTAGTCTTTCGATCTTTATTTTTCAATAAAGGTTTTGAAACTATCTGGCGCTCCATTATCATCCTTCCTCATCTTTTATAAAATAAATAAATATATTTGTAAGTTATAAATTAAAAATAGTACATAGATGAATAAAAATGAATGTATAAATCAAGATACCCTTTTAAATGCAAGATAAAAATATTTTAATGTTGATGTAGAACTTGAATCTGGATAGTTGCATACAACATCACCCCAACTATCTTCATTCAACAATCTAACCATTTGTTCTTGAATTTTCATGTAAACTTTGTGACTGCATAGATAAAGTAACAAAAAGTTAATATAATGATTTGTATAACAAATACTACTAAGAACAACATGTTTTATTTAAAAGATAAATATAATCTAGAAATAAATAAAAATAATTCAACAAACTCACTTTTGAAATTCTTCAAACATTTCCTCCAATGATAATTCCCCTGACTTCACACGAGATAATATTGTTTTGACATTTTTTTCATCTTTAACTCCTTGGATCACCCTCCAAGGTGTGATAGTCATATCGTCTGGAAGCTGCTTCATTTCAGGAGCTGATTTATTGTTGCTACATATCAATGGCTTAGACTTTTTGACACTCTGGTTTTTAATGGCAATGTCTTCCCACATGCTAAAAATCTCATCAATTAACTTCGAAACATCTCCAGTTCTAAATGCCAATTGGAAAATGTTATCAACACCTCTGAATAAATCACTATTTTTGTTGCCTTTTCCACCTTTTTAATTGGTTTTCTCTTCAATTTGATAGCCTATTTCCATACAACATTCCTTTCGGAAATCTGCAGTAACATTTATCCTATCCCCACCACATTTTTCCTGAAATTCACTATGAATAAATCTAACCCTTTGGATGGAAGTCATAGACATCCTATATTCATTATCTGAATTATGATCCCATGCCACCAAATTTGCTTCTATATCTGATAAACTAGCATAAATGATACATTTCATTGTTTCAAAACGTGGGTTATTAGGATATTCCTCCATCAATTGTCTTTGAGCTTCTACAGAATGGTTCCCCCCAAGCACATAATAATTGTATTCAAAACATTTCGACTTATCAAATGCTTCTTTGTTGGGAACTTGAAGTGGATCAAAAAAAAGCACATAACTAACCACATGAGCATATGGATTGTACCTCATCAATGTCTTCAAGTTGTGAACATGCAGATGATGTGGCTCTCTGAATTGATATTGACATTGTCCTTCACTTGCCTTATAGGTTTGTCTGACATTAAGCTGAAATGTACGACCACCATAAATTAAATTTCTCTTTGTCAAATTCTGTCGAATGAATTTTATTTTGTTTTCATAATGCCATCATCTAAATCAGCTCCTGGTGTAATGATTTCTCTACTTTCTTTTGAAATTTCACTAGGTTCTCGACTGTTGGTCATGACTACATCAAAATCTTCAACTTTACTTTTCTTCGTCATAACATTCTCAACATATTTATTCTTGAGAATTTTTACTTTTGGTCCTTTACGGCTCTTCTCAGTTCCAATGTCATCTTCAGTAATGGCAACATATTCTTCACTATCAGTTTCAACTTCATCATCCCCAAAAGTAACTTGTTTACCCTTGCTAGATTTATCCACTAGAGGCCTTTTCTTCTGATTCTTTGGATGTAGTTTTGTAGCATCATCAATTACTACATTTTGCTTGTTTTCCATATCTTCTTCTAACACTAAGTAAAAACTGCTAACAACTTTCATGATATCATGCTCTATGAAATGAATGCCTCCCAACCTAATTGAACAACTTTCAACAAAATTTTGCCAAACAAAATATCATATGTCAATAAAAACAAAGTTAAAAAAATATAGCGAGACACTTTCAAGAACGCGAAATACAAATATGAATAACAATACTTACGATGTTTTGTGTCATCTCATTTATGATTTGTTTACAGAACTTTGTAGATACCTCTCTCGTGTCATACAATGAATACGATAGTCGGTATTTAATCCTTTCACGTGACTTGGGAGCTTTTGTAAGTATGTAAACAACTTCAGTGTCCAATACCGAACACATATCTATGACTCTTCCCATCACCTCAAAAATTCCATTATCATTCGGTATATCAATATATAGATATATATTCACATTTGTGCTTTGTTTTTCTTTCACATACCAGATTCTTGATGGAAATTTCACCTCTTTTGAATTCTTCCAGTTTGAAATCATCTTCTTATCACTTGAGTCACTCGAAAGATTTGTAATCATGAGCTCAGGTGGAGTTCGTTCACCAATGTTTCTTGAAGATGCACCTTTAAGAGTCTTTGGTCCAGAAAGATTCATAGAATTTTTCTTTGATGCCATTTTCCTGAAAACTAGAAACACATAAATTAGTAAATAACAAAAACATATTAAATTAAATTAACAACAAAAATATATCATAAATTTCTTATTTGTATAATCAGAATCGCCCAGCCACCCCTAACGAGCAGGTGGCAGGTCGGTGGGTGGACGGGAGGTCGGGTGAGGGATGGTGGGGTGGGGTGGCCAGCCAGGCGGGTGAGGGCGGGTGGGTGAGGGCGGGCAGGGTCAGCGGGCTGGCCGGGTGGGTGTGGGTGAGAGGGGTGTGCGTGTGTGGCGAGCCAGGCGGGTGGTGCATGGAGCGAGCGTGCGGGGGGGTGGTTCGGCCCCCAAGACTCCCCATCCTCACCCAACCCGGTCCCCTCCACCCCAGCAATCGTCTTCACTCACACCCTCACTCCCTCCTAACCAGCCCTCCCCCTCACTCGCCCTCCCCACGCCCTTCTCCACCTTCCTCAACCCCTCTGCCTCCCGCTCCCCCTAACCCACACTCCCCTCCCTCACCTACCCCTCTCCCACACCCTCTACCCCACCCTCTTCTCCTGTCCCTATCCCACCCATGCCCCTTTCCTCTCCCTACTTGCCTTACCTTCCCCTCACCCACGCCCCCTTCCTACCCCGCTCCGCCTCCCCTACGCCCCTTAACGCCATTCCCTTCCCCTCCTC
>APFE030403697.1:0-15462 GCA_000404065.3 Pinus taeda
GCGAAGTTTGAAAAATAATTCTATTTCGGGCAATCCATATGACCCAACAAGTAAGTAAAGAGATTTTTTTTGTTTTTTCAGAGGATATAGTGGACCACCATCCCTCCCAGGCTTCCTGAAAGTTGTTCCTTGCCACAGAGGGAGCGAGGGTATATGAGAGTGAATAGTATTACATAGCTCCTTTGTGCATGGGCAAGTAAGGAAGAGATGATTCCCAGATTCATTGTTAGCTTTTCAAAGGCCGCACCAAAAAGGTCCATGAAAAGATCTCTTGATCAAATTTTCTCTTGTTGGGATTTTGTCTCTCAGAATGGTCCACATGAGGAGCCTCGACCTGGGGGGTGCTTTTAGTTTCCATAAACTTCTCCACCACACTTCACACATCGGAGGTTTCAGTGAGTTCATAAGAGTTATGTAACCCTCTTTAGGTGAGTATTTTCCATGCTTCATATGTGCCCAAATTAGCTCATCCTCCCCTTCTTGTATCTTGATATGGGATTCCGTGAGTGCCTCTGAGTATTCTTTCCAGTATTGCTACCATTATCCAGGGATTTGTAGTGCCCTCCCAGATTTCCATGTTTGTTGCAAAAAAGTAGAGTGATCATTGTCTGCTATTTGGCTAAGGTGAGAGATCCCTCTAGAAGTGAGGTATGTTCTATGCTCCTATGGGAGTCTATGAGCATTCCCACATCCAATCCAGGGATCCATCCCTATTTTAACAACTTCTCCTGACTTTATTCTCCATGTAAGTCCATCCCTGATAAGGGACATTGCTTGTAGGACTACTTTCCATATGTTCGATTTTCCAGCTTGTGTCCACTGAGGTTGGCGAATCCAATCCATAAGATTTAAAGGAGCTATGTATTTAGATGTAGCCACCTTAGTCCAAAGGCTATGTGATGTGACTAGCTACCACCCTAGCTTTTCTACCATGGTAGTGGAGAAAGTTTCAAGGTTTTTGATACCCCGTCCTCCCCAATTCTTTTGGAGTGCCAAAGAGCCCCAATTGGACCAGGAAAATATCCTTCTGGGCTGATTCCCTCTCCACAGGAATCTGCAACATAGGTTCTTTATTCTGGCTAGTATTCCTTAGGAATCCATGCTAAAGACATCCAATATACTGGAGTTTCTTCCAACACTTCTTTTATGAGTACCAGTCTTCTTGCTCTTGATAAATATTTAAGGTACCAGATGTTTAGCCTTTTTTCCAATTTGGTTATGAGCCAGAACCAATCAGCATTCTTATAACCATGTGCCTTTAATCTATATCCCAAATATTTTAGTCCCTTGTCCAGTTGTTGTAGGTTATAGGGGAATCTTCTCAGGGCATACTGAATCTCGTATGGTGATCATCCTATAGTTGTTATAGGGGAATTTTCATTATTAACCAACATGCCAGTGGTTGCTAGGAATATAGTGAAGGAATTAAGAAGTGTAGTCACATCGCCAATACTCCCATTTAGGAAAAGTAGCACACCGTCAACAAAGATCAAGTGTGTTAATGTGCATGCATCAGTGATGTAGATGCACTTTAGTCTACCTCTTCGTTGCTCCTCCTTTATCAAACGACTAAGACCTTCCATGATCAGTAAGAAGAGGAGTGGGTACAGTGTGCATCCTTGCCTGAGGCCTCTTTTGGAGTAGAAGAAAGGAGAGGCCACACCATTTATGAGAACGTTGAATGTTACATTAGTGATACGGCTCATAATCCATATTATGAATTCATATGGGAAACCCAGGTGCGTTAATAGCATTTTGATGTATAGCCAATTGACTCTGTCAAAGCCTTTCGAGAGGTCAACTTTTAGGACCATACCTTGTATCTTGTGGGTCTGGATAGAATGTAGAATTTCTTGTGTTGTTCCAACTACTTCATGTATTTGTCTATTCTATGAGAATGAAAATTGTTTAGTTGAGATATGGTTTGATAAGATTGGCTTGAGTTGATTTGCTATTATCTTGGAGATGATCTTGTAGATACAGTTCCATAAGGAGATGGGCTGAAAATCATTGAAGGGGGTGGGATTATCAGATTTCAGAATAAGGGCAATAAAGGTTGAGTTATAGGCCTCATACATTCTTTCATAGGCTCGGTATTCCTCTATAACTTGTGATAGGTCCCCCCTAAGAGTATCAAAGAAGGCCAGGTAGAATTCCACATTCCAACCATCTAGACCAGGGCTTTTGTCTCACTTAAACCATTTGACATTTTCCTCCAATTCTCCCAGGGAGACCTCCTTTTTTCAATTCCTCACTTTATTATTATTATACAAACCTTGGGAATAGTTGGATTGTCCTCATTATGTCTCCCAAGCTGGCATTTAGGGTTGACTAATAGATGTCCCTGAAGTGGGAAGTGGGCATAGCTGCCAGTCGGGAAAAGGTGTTCACTAGTTCTCCTTGTTCATCTAATAGCTGCCAAATAGTATTGATAGCTTTGTGCCCATTTGCAAATTTATGGTAGAAATTGGTATTGTCATCCCCTTCCTTAATCCAGATGGCTCTACTTCTCAATCTCCAACTCTCTTCTCTGTCCTTAAGAATCTGGTTTCTCTTAGCCAGAAGAGAGGTTATCTACTCTTTGTGTTCAAGGGAGGAGAATATCCCCTCATGGTCATTTTCATACTTCTCAATGGCTTCTTCAGTCTGTTTGAGTGTATGGTATTCCTGCGATCTCTTCTTATGAGCCCATTTCTTTGAGAGGCTTTTGAGCTCTTTTAGGTTTTTTTCAAATCCTTCCGATATATTCCTTTCTGCCGCTGGGGGCTGAGTCCTCCAGTAATTTGTTACTAGATGGATATATTCAGCGTCCCTCAACCATGATGCATTAAATTTGAAAGGACCTTTTGCTTTGTTCATACCTCCTCTGATTTCCAAATAGATCGGCCTATGGTCTAATATTCTACCACAACCTAGCCACTATCAATATCCCTGCCCCAAGATTAGCATATGCTCCTTAATGAGGAATCTATCTAGTCTTCTAGAGAGACTGACCTCCCCTAATCTACTGTTTCTCTAAGTGGGAAGTAATTTTGGGGATGGGATATCTATGAGACTATGATCCTCTAGATTGGCCTCGAAAAAATCTGAGAGGATGTCCCTTTGGGAATTGTGTGCCCATGATTCTACGAAGCTGATGGAGAAGTTTAAATCTCCCCTAGAACAAGATTGTCCTTTTGTAGGATGTGTGAGTCTAAGAGTTTACTCCAATATTCCTTCTTGTTGTGATAGGGTCCATAAATTTTGATAATCCTAAGCTTAGTATCAAGCTTCGAGGAATAAATGACAACTCCTAGGTGGCCTGAACTCTCCCAAGCATTATAGATTCTGATGGATCAATTTTTTACCCCCAACGCAAGACCCCCTGACCACCCTAATGCATCTAAGGTATGGAATGTCCATCCAGGTAGCTAGGATTATAAGAGGTGGGTAATGACACCACCCTAGCCTAGGGTTTCTTGAAGAAATAAAATAAAAAAGGGTTATACTAAGAGTAATCTCCTCATGGATATTTTTTTAGCAAGGCTAGCCAACCCTCTACAATTGGAAAGACATTTCGTGGGGGGGGAGCTCTTCGGTATTCACTGCTCTAAGTACCTAGTTGATGGTCTGTTTCTTGCCCGCAATAATCTCTTCCCCAACTTGTAGCTTAGCTTTGGATAGAGAGGAGGGTCTGCCTCTTGTCATCTTTAGAGGATGGGGAGACCCTATATATTAACTTAATACATATAAAATATTTACTCACCAAGACTTTATTATGTAATACATTATGCCTCAATACTAGTAAATTCCAAATCAAACCATCAAGAAAACATGGAAGGATGGATTGACTTGAGACACATGATTTGGTTTGTTGAATAGATGCTCCTCAATTCTAGCTAGTCTTTCATTTCTTCCATTTCCAACATGGTTTCTTGATCTTTTTTTAGTCATCTTGATAAGTATTGGTCTTCAATCCTCCCATAAGTTACTGTTCTAGCTTGCCAAAAAATGAAGATGAATGTCATTGCATCCCAAGTTGATCAGAAGGTTCGCTACATTATTACCTATTCTCTTGACGTGAGAAAGAATAATGACTGAAATCATATAGATCAAATGGTTAATATGTGTAATATATTTTTCCAATCTCCAACTATGCAATTTGTTTTCTAGAGAAGCTCCCTTGATCAATTTTTTTACTCTCGAGATGAATAGCTGAGAATCACCCTCCATAAAAAGCATGAAGAAGCTTTTAGATGATTCTATATCAAGGCCAGTCTCTAGAGATGTAAATTCGGCCATGTTGTTACTTGATTGTTTCATACTATTTGAAAATAGAAACATTAGATTCCCATGGTAGTCGTGAAATATTTGTCCAATACCAATAGAAACTCGATTACCATTACATGCCCCATCAAAATTAATTTTAAGGAACCTATGGGGAAGAGGGAGGGATCCAAGAGGCTATAGGACTATAGGATGGGCTTCTTGCAAGCAAGGAATTGATAGAAGGAGATGGAAGTAAATTGATATTATGCAAAAATATGGCATCCAAACCTTTATCTTCCTAGTTTGATGATGAACAAGGGTGTAGTAGTATTGTTTCATAGACACTCTATAATTCCTTTGCCCATATTACCTCCCCTTCTGAATATTGGTTATTAAAGATGCAATTGCCCCTCTCTTTCCTTATTTTACATAGAAAAAACCCTGAAATAAGTGCCTAGCTTGATATATAATAGAATTATTTATCATAGAGAATATCCAGCATTCAATCATTTCTATGATGCCATTCTTATTCCTGTTTTATTTTCTAAAACATATTATTTGATGCAGATAATCTTATATTATCAAGATATCTCTAGATTTCATAAGCTCTTTTATAGCAAGAAATTCTACCCTACCATGAAGCTTTGGATATTGTTGCCACGAGTCCATCCAAATAAGGCATCCTTTCCCTCTCAAACTTCTTGGAAGAAATGTTGATTACAATGAATTTATTAGTTTTGGCCAAATTCCATATTGAATATTCTTGAATAGCATTTTGAGCTTTTTAATTTCTACTACCATGATTGGGAGTGGCTATATTTACTATATTAAAGTCGCCTCCATAAATCTTGGCCATCTTAGATCGACCTCCACCATAAATTTTCCCCAAAAATGTTATTTACAATTTTTGGATCATGAATATGAAGACCTCCTTCCATTTTAAGACAATATAATTTATCCCAAGCTACAAGGGCTCATTTTCTTTTCCCCATATCCCCTCCCTAAAAAAAGGATCCGTAGACAATCTTGTTGGAATTAAGGATTCCTTTGGGCATTACCAACACCAACAGTTTATTTTTTTAGATATTTATAGACTAATTCCTTCAAATGAATACTATTTTTAAGGGAGTTTTCTACCAACGGTTCCCCCAAATATTTAGCAAAGAGAGAACTGTGCTAAAATCCACATAGTTTAGCTAGGTACCCCTACAATGTTATGTTAGTATTAAAGAAATAAATCTGAGATTCGTTTGTTTTAATGGATGTATTTAATGCCTTCATGAAGTCCTCCAAGATGTCTTTTAAATATTTAGCTTATTTTTCTATAGGAACTCCCATTAGCATAACATCATTAACAAATTATTGATGGGAGATGGGAAGATAATCACCATAGAGTCTAAATCATTTTAAATTTCCCTGTATTAATGCCACATTTATTGTGCATCCTAATCATTCCAGGACAAGAATAAATAAGAGTGGTGAGATAGGGTCACCATGTTGAATTCCATGTGAATACTTGAATGTGGAGGAAGGATATCCATTCAACATCAATGTGAAGAAGGGGTTGCAACCAAAACTCCTGCCCATTAATCCAAATACTTGAGAATGAAAAGCTATGAGAACACTAAAGAGATAATCTCAACTAATTTTGTCTAAGTCCTTAGACATGTCAAGCTTAATTAACATTCCTACCCTTTTAGGTTTTTTCAATGAATAGAGGACCTCATGAGCTATTGACTTATGTAACTAGGTTCAATCTTCCTAATGATATATATAATCATGATTTTATGTATTTGTTGTAAAGAGAAAAATAAATAAATAAATAAATTTATTATTTTCATTCTTTAGTCATGGGTTTCATGCTCAAGGGAAATTTATTCTTATAGGTCAAGCACCCATTAAGTGCTTCAAGGGCTTTTCATTGAGTCTACAAGTCAAACGAGCCATTGTCATGTATGGAAGACCCTACAGGGCATGCTACATATTATAAAAGAAAATTTAATTCAGTCAAAAATAGAGTCAAAGACCCTCCAAGACCTTGTCAAATGTGCAAACAACAAGTCGGCCTTATCAAGTGACAAGTTGGCCTAGGGACAGTGAAAATGCGTCCTACAAGATGTGACAAGAAACATATATAAAGGATTGGACCTTATTTTCAAAGATCATCCAAGAAACTCTCAAATGGTTTGATCAAGAGCAAGAAGAAGACCTAAAGAAGAGCTAAGAGAAGTAGATCTAAAGGACGAAACAAATCCAAAAAAAAATTGATCTGTTTTGGGTTGAAACTCTTCACACATGTGAGATCTAGGGTATCACTTTTGTTGTAGTATGGAATAATTGTAGAAGAAGTTGAATTTTGGGTGCTAAGAAGACTCTCTTTGCAAGTCTATTTCCCAAGAAGGAGGATCTTATCCAAGCAAAGAAGAGAAGGCTCTCAAATCTACTCCAAACTATCCATATGTGTGGAACTGCATAGATTTCATGCAGAGAATTGCAGACTTGTGAAAGAAGTTGAAATCATTAAGAGAAGTTAAGATTTAAAGTATTTCAGCAAATTTTACCATCGTTGACTTTGTGGAAGAAGAGTTGATAAAAGGAGTGATTTGACTTTGCCTTGGAGGGGTTTTTGGTTAAGGGTCATAGGTCTTGGAATTCAAGTTCTTATGGGTTTTCCTCTCAAGTGGAGAGGTTTTGGCCCTAGATGATCATCTATATCTTATGTCCTCTTTTCTCACTGTTCTTTATTTTTTTGGTAGTTGTTTGATGATAAGAACACTAATTATAATCAAGTGAAAGGAGAAACTAATCAAGTTAAGTAAAAACATCAGAAGTAGTTATCAAGGAAAGATAAATCACTTAATCTAGTTTCCCCTAGATTTATCAACATGGTTTTAGAGCTAGGGTGACAAGACAAGGAAAGGCATCTTGAAAGGACCATAAAAAGGAATATCAAGAAATTTCAAGGCATTAAATATGATATAAAACCATCAAGAATGGATTTGTAAGGGTCGAACAATCTAAGGAGTATCAAGGAAGGAAGTAAGGAATATCATAAAAGACCTCAAAACCCTAGCTCATCCAAATAAGGGTTCCACACTTGAAGCATCCTTGGGAAGCTCGCACATTTTACAATCATCATCTCAAGGAGAATAAGATATCAAGGACCCTCCTCAACTCAAAGAAATAAGGACTACACATTGAAGCATCTTGAAGTCTCTATATCAAAGAAGAAGCATTGCCATCATCATCAAAAGAATTAAGGTGATCTCAATCCCTTTGAAGAAATATCACATCACAAGCATATCAGAATAAGGACATCTCTAGAAGAAGTACTGCCATCTTCAACAAAGCTATCATAATCAACTAGCATCAAAATCAAGAAAAGCATCAAGTTGAATATATCACCATCAAAGGAGCATCTTCACTTGACAATTAAGTATCCTTATATCTATGACTGAATCTACTATCAAAATGACTCCATTCTACAAGGAGAGCAATAAGTTGGTTGGGTCATGAAATTTCCTTCCATGGAATAAGAGGACAAATTTGATCCACATAGAAAATGAATTCATTGGACATGTTAAGGGTTCAATTGTTGAACCGCCAAAAGAACAATTTCATGCTCTAACAAGATATATGAAGGGGAAGATAAGGGCTCAAACAATCCTTATAGAATCAATTAAGGATTCTCTCATCCATTATGTAGCAAAATTGGAGAAGTCAAAAGACATTTATGACAAGCTAGTAGAATTATTCTTGATAAGCATTGTAGGAGAAGTGATGTCTTTTAGAACCAAGCTATATAAAATGAAGGTATCAAAGGAAGGAGGGACTACCTCATATCTTATGAGGGTGTCACAAATATGATACCAAATGCAAATGTTATGGGAAATAATGTCTAACAAAGAGATGATCATTATGGTGCTCAATGAACTAGATGATGAATGGGGCAACTTTGTATCATGCATATATGGAAAGAAGGAATCCACCCCATTTAGTGAAATCTGGTTGAAGGAAAAAAGTGATGTAGTACCAAGTGAACAAGTTCAAGGATTGCTGCCATGGCTAGGAGAAATGGAAATTTTGGGAATTTTGGTCCTCATAAATTGAAGAAAAAAGATATGTCAAATATCCAATGCTATGGCTGTCAAGAATATGGGAATTTCAAGAGTGATTGTCCAAAACTCAAGAAGGAAAACAAGAAAAGGAAAGAAATAAATGAATCACATATCAACGAAGAAGTGGAAGAACCTGAGAAGAAGAAATCAAATAAGGAGGAAGTCAAATATCTCTACTATGGCTGAGATAATCTCCTTAACTTAGTTATTTTTGGTTTTTGTGAAAGATGGATATCATGGTAGAAATCATTGTAAGTATGGTAGGATGCATCATATTATAAGCATATGATTGAATCAAGAGCTCATGACATCATTATAGAAGCTTGAAAGGATAGTTGAAGTAGAAGTTTACCTGGATGTAGCAGTCATCATAGAAAAAATAGTATATCTTGGTAACCTCATTGAAAGAATATGTAGTATATATGGTTGAAAGAAAGTCATATAGCATTTTAGAAGATAAAAATAATTCATCATACATCATCATCATCATCATTAGGAGGGAGCATTTGCAGTATGAGAAAAAACAAGATCCTTCATTGGAATCTTCATTATAATATTCACCTCTACTTGGGAGAAGAAACTGTCTCGCTGATTATGGTGTAGATTTGCAACTGCTCATGAAGTTTTAATCAACATCACAAGACACAAACCTAAACTATTGCTCTATGGAGATCAAATCACAATATAAAACAATAATCTCAGATATGCAAGAAATAACACACATGCACATAATATTTTTTCCAGGGAAAAGAAATCTGCTAAAAACCCCTCACTTGCTTGCATTAATCTGATTAATAGAGATGTATTACAATTGCTTTTCTCAACTAAGCACGACCTACAAGTGAATAACATATCTCTTTTCTCATTAAGAAGCTCTAACCCAGACTTAGTCATATTTTGCCTCTTCTTGAGCCCCTATTTTCTTACACAATTCCTTGAGAAATTAGGACCCTATTATTTAGGAAGTTCTCCAAAATGGATCACATAACTCCCAAGGTTGATCATTCAACTCCATGCAACACCTATACACTTAAGACTGGTCTACAACTAATGTGACACTACCTTGAAAGCTCCACCACAAATATGGAACTCGAATTCTCTGCATGCACTAGCTATTTTGGGTTGATTGATCAATTAACTAGATGATCACTCAGTTTGACTGAATTCTCACTACACAACTAACCCTCCACTAGTTCCTATAGCAGTTAGAACTATTTTAACTTAAAACAACCTTTGATAACTAAATTTGATTGCTACAAATTAGAAATCATACATGCTTAACTAAACTATAACTCCTCTAACTTGAATTTACTGAGCTAACTGAGTGACAAGAGTCATGTCACCTCAGTTAATTGCATCCAAGTTGTCTATTGATGTGGAAATTCAAATTTTCTCAATTTAATCAAGGTAAAATCAAATTGAGAATTCCCTTCTGCATTTATCAACATCCATTGTATCAAGGACCCTTTCAAACCCATGTAGAAGTGATTAGGAACCAAACCAATTTGTTTTGGCTTCCTGGAATACTAAAAGACAGGGTTTTGGGGCGCTACGAAGATATTTTGCAGCACCTATAGGACTTTGATTGCACTGTGAAATTATTTTGAAATGACTGTAACAATGAATTTTTAAGGATGTGTATGAGGTTTTGAGAGAATGTTTCAGCCTGCCTATTATTCCATTTGAAAAATGAACCCCATGTAAGTTGAGTGAGGTCAGAAAAATGATTAGAAGAGGAGAGACTCTCTCTCATGGAACTTGTGAAGCTAAATCCAAGCTCTCTTTTGAATACGAATATTTAATTAATTTCTAAATTTCTAGAATTTGTTCAAAGCATAGTTGTGGGTGTTTGTGTTGGAGTATCCTAAGTTATGGGAAACTGAGGCAACCTAGCATGTCCGCATCAAGATTCGATGAAGTTCATCCATTGATAAGTTATCCAAATCTTTTAGTTTAGATTATATGGCACAAACTTTAGCATCAAAATGGTCTGGAAGAGATTTTAAAACCTTTTGGATAATTATCTTTTCCTTGACATCTTCACCTAACCCTTTTAGAGATTTAACCACTTCATCTACTTAGATAAATTAAGCAACAATATATTCTTCATCATTCATGTTAAGACTCTCAAAATTCCATCTAAAGGTTTGGAGCTTTTCCTTTTTGACCTTGTCATCTATTGATAAGCCGGTTCCACATTTATTTGGATGATTCAAAATTCATAACCTTAGTGAACTTTGAATTTGACAAAACACTTGTTATAGAGTTCAAGGCCTTAGCATTTTCCACATATGCTTTCTTTCCATCTGTGTTTTTTGGTAGAGGAGATGGGATTTTATATCTATCTATAACTGATTGCCCTACTTCCACTCCAAAAGACATCAAATAGAACTTCAACCTGGTTTTCCAAAAATAAAATATGTTCCATCAAAGAGGTGAGCCTTAGTTTCTTCCTTACATGCTATTGTGATTAAAAATCCTTCTTCCAATAGTGAGACTAATTTGAAGAAGCTAGCTCTAAAACCAATTGTTGTAAATACTAAGAGGAGGGGTGAATCAATATTTATTTCAATTGTTATATTATGCTAGTTAAGATTTTTTCACAGTAGAAAGCACAAGATAGACTAGAACACAAGAAACAAAATAAAAATAGTTTATATTAAAATAATTCAAATGATGAAAATACAAATCCTGAAATTTTGGCTTCAACATTACAAAAAATTCAATTCTTACAAGGCTCCAATCTTTGCAGAAGATTTAGTTCTTCAGGGCTCCAACCTTGAATGAGGACACCAATCCTCTCAATAAAATCCAGGCACCAACCCAATCTATATGAGGACACCAATCCTCTTAGAATCCAACCTATAAAAAAAAATTACATACCTCAAAAACTTTACCAAAACACTACTTCAAGATGTTATCCAAGTTGCTTCAATTATGCTCCAAAATATTCTCCAAAATATGCTCCAAAGATGCTTCAAAAGTTCTTTAAGCATTCTTCAAATTCAGGTCCAAAAGGTCTACTTCAAGTCTCCTACAAAGATGACCTCAATGATGCTTCAACAAGAGCTCCAAAATTATGCTTTAAGTATGCTCAAGAAGTGTTTCCAAGTCTGTTTCAACAAGCTTGCTCCAAAGCTTCTTCAAGTCTACTCAAAGTCTGATCCAAAAACTAAACAAATTATGCTCAAGACTTTGATCCAAGGACTGCTCAAGGTATGATCCTAAAACTAATCCAAATTTTTTCAGAAATTGATACAAGGTCAACTCAAAATTGATCCAGGGTTCACTCCAAGTATGGTCAAAATCCAGGCCTCAATACCCATCTTTTCCTCAAGACCAAGGTTTTTTATAGGTTGTCAGAAATCTTCTCTCGAGATTCAATTACCATACGATACAATGGGGCCAAAACTCTTGCCTTAGGGAAAAGTGTTTCTAGCCACAGAGGGGCTGTATTCCCACAAGATTTAGGTTGAAACACAAGTTTGTCATAAGTGAACCTGTGGGTCAAAATTGTGTGCAAAGGATGAGTTAAGATTAGACCAAGATCAATCTTAGTAGGGTGACTAAGTTTTGGTCCAATGATAGACTCCAAAATCTTATCAAAGGAACACAAAATGACTATAACCCAAGAACCACAAAAACCACAAACCAAACCTCAAGTGCTTCTACTTCACATTGCCCAAAGGTTCATGATTTATGAACCTATAAATCTCCTTCTATAGACCTAAACTTGTCTCTTTTTATTGCATGGAATAGCTAGAGGTCAAATGGAGGATATAGGTCGCTTATTTGTACTTGTTCAGTCACACAAACTTGACCATAATATATCAACTTGACAAGACAAGCAAAACAAGTGTGTTTAATTTAAATAGTCTTTTTTTTTTCAATAAAAAAAAGTTAGAAAATATACAATAACTCATTGTAAAGAGATTAAAATGTTATTTAAGCCTATCTTACTTTCTTTTTAGTTGATCATCCTTTATCATTAATAACAATTATTTTCCAACACCAACCACATATTCAAAATTATCTCTCTTTCCCATATATTATTATCTTCTCTTTGCATAGTGTTAAAATATATATCTCACACCATGCTTTATCACCCATTAACATATTCCCTTTCACACGGGCTCCACCACATATCTCTCTTTGAATAGTAGCAGGTGGACAAGATTACACAAGGTTTTTTTGTTCATAAATGTTGTACACGCCCTCAAACACTGGGAAATAAAAAAATATCTCAGTGGATTATTATATTCATTGGTGGCTCTTAAATAAACCTATCAAATAGAAGATCACCCTCAATTATAGGAAAGTCTAATTGAATGTCCATTAATTAAGTTACAGGTCAAAAGATTAAAATAATGAAAAGTGATGTGCGACTGAAAATTAAAATTTCTCACCTTTTACCATCTTTCCCAGTGGAATCGGGCTGAGGAAACGCATCACATAGATAGAAATAGAAATTAAAGATAAAATTTGGACAAAAATATTTAATGGCCTAAGTATAGGTGAGATGAAAAATAACCAGGAGAAGAGAAAAGTGAACTTCTATGAATCACATGATAACTTCTTTATTGTTTGACATAACTACATTATTGGAATGAAAACAAAAAAATGTGAACTAATTACAAAAGAAAAAACCAATTTAGTTTACTTTTAAGATTATTTTAAATTACAACGATGATCATTAAAGAATCCAAAGTCAATTATTAGTAAATTATATTGTTATTTCAATCAGTTACAAAATTTCAAATATAATAAGGAAAATTCCAAATATCATATTTACGATAAAACTTAATTTCTAAAATAAAAGCAAAATAAATTATTGCGTAAAAAAAAAATTTAAAAAAAAATAAAAATTAAACAAGGATAGTAATAAATAATAAAATATTTATGTAATATAAATTACTAAAAATAAAACATTATAATGAGCTAACTATTTTTGAGAGAAACCAGTAAAGTCTATTTTGATTAAAAAAAAAAAAAATAGATTTAATAAATGTAATTTAATCTAACAAAAAAATTGCACCTAATGCAAAAGTAGAAATAACTACTTTGAAATTAAAGGTTAGGGAAGATAACTTGCATAATCACTCTCAAAATAAGACGTGTAATATCTAATGACAATAAAAAACATCCTTATAATTGAATTTCAATAAGGCCTTTGCATGCTATAAAAAAATCTTATTAAGCAGCTATCGACAAAAGGTTATTGATAAAGATAGAAGTGTATTTTGATTAAATCAAAGAACTTTTAAGATCTAATAAATCTAATCTAATCCAGCTAACATTGTGCATCCAATGGAAAAATAGAAATAACTACCTCAAAATTAACAGGTTAGGCAACATAATTTGTCATAATCACTCTCAAAATAACACATAATATCTAATGAAAATTAAAAACATACCTATAGCTGTCTTCCAATAAGGCTTGTGAGTGTTATCAAAACAAGGTTATTAAGCAGTTACCAATATAATAATATGGTTGAAAATAGCTGAAACCATATAGTAAATGATAGTAAAATAACTACCTCAAAATTAAGAGGTTACGCAACATAATTTGTCATAATCACTCTCAAAATAACACATAATATCTAATGACAACTAAAAACATACCTATAACTCACTTCCAATAAGGCTTGTGAGTGTTATCAACACAAGGTTATTAAGCAGTTACCAAAATAATATTATGGTTGAAAATAGCTAAAACCATATAGTAAATGATAGTAAAATAAAACACAATGCAATGTCTCATATTTAACGTTCACTATTCAATTCTGTTTTTTAGCACTACATACTATAAACCCATATAGTAAATGGTAATAAAATAAAAAAATAATGCAATGTCTTGCATTTGATGTTTAGTAATCACTTTTCTTTTGTGTACTACATACTATAAACCCATTCTCGTCTTCCGTGATTACTACACAAGAACGTTCCTCCTTATTACTTGATGTCACCTTCCTCTTGTTTCTTGATCTCACCAAATGGTCTTCAATGTTATTTTTCCTTGGAACAATTGTGGATGGAAAATATGAACTAGTAGTAAAGCCAACATCACTTTTGTCTATTGTCTTTAAAGTAACATCCTTATGCATATCATGAGCCTTTCTATATTCTCTGCTTTGGAGAAACTTAGTTGCCTCTTTAAGCACAGGGTGCTCTTCTATGCTACCAAACGCAGGTAAGTAGATGTTTTCACAATAAACATTAGCCCTTTGCCACACATTTGGGCCACCAAGCCATGTAATCTCAAATGTGCACAGACACTTCTCTTGGCCAAGTATAGTAATATGATTGCTTTGAAAAACCTGCACCCAAATGCCTCTTGTTACATATACTCAATTATCATTAATTTGAAAAAACATAAAATAAAACTTAATATAAATATTTACCTATCTTAAGTTAGCTATAATATTTTATAATTACATTATCAAATGGTATAATATATCTTAGCAAAATGATGCAATACTAATAGGGTAGGATAAGATTTAATACATGAAAGGACAATATGAGATATGAAAATTATAATTATAATTATTTTAAGGGAAAAATATAATAAGTGTTCTTTTTCATTAACTAAGTTAAAAAAACAAAAAAAAAAACTTAATTTTCTACCATGAATTTGACTCCAATTTAACACACACACACATATATTTTCATGGGGTCTTGGATAGATGGTGAGTGCTTTGTTAAGGCACTTCTTGATGTGAAGTCACTAGTTCAATTCCTTTCCCTAATAGGGGTGATATATTGGACATGATAATGTAGTATTGCCAAACCAAATTACATTAGCCTTAAATTAAATTAATTTGCTAAAAGGGTACACTAATTAAACATAAGACAAGTTTAAAATAAGATAATTGATGAGACATTGGATAAAAAGGAATGAATTTAGATAAGAATTATTGGAAAGCAATGGAAATGTAAAAAGATGTTTTCTAATTATTAATAAAATGGAAATAAGAGAAGTAAACATAACTTCAATATAGTGTAGCTGTTAAAATACAATAAAGTATTTGAGCAATGACTTTTTGTTAAAAATATAGAATACTAAAAATATTGGAAATAACTAGATAATATGTAATTT